>PVJC01017933.1:0-31893 GCA_004026665.1 Murina feae
TGCCGCCAAGGGGTCTGGGGAGCTGCCAAGCAGGCCCCTGGCCCCTGCAGCCTTGCTTTCCCGCTCCCCGGTGCCCCGCAAAGGGCCTGGGCAGCTGCCAAGCAGGCCACTGACCCCCCGCTGCCTCTTTCCCACTCCCCAGCCCGCCACCTTGCTTTCCCACTTCCCGATGCCTCGCAAAGGGCCTGGGAAGCCCACCAAGCAGGCTGCCAACCTCCTGCCGCCTCTTTCCCACTTCGTATTGCCCTCCAACCCTGCCGCCTCTTTCCCACTCACGGGTCCTGGGTCCTGCGCTGTCCCGCCCTGCAGCCACTCTGTGCACTCAAGAGGTCCCTCAGCCCGGCCTCTGCCCTCTCACAGTCTGGGACCCCTCGGGGGATGTCCACCTGCTGGCGTGCCTGACCAAGCTGGGTGAGGGGCTTTAAGGCTGCCCACAGCTCCCATTGCCCAACGTCCCAGCAAGGCCGGCTGGACGCAGGTTTCCTATAATTGATGCTGTTCCTTAAGGCGAGGCCTTTTACTAACGAAGCCTCCTCTCTGCCTCACCTCTAGGCTTCTATAATGAAACAATTGTTACACTTAATTGTTGCAAATATGTGTTTTGCTTCAGGCCAAAGGCTAAGGAGCCAGCGAGCAGGTAGTTTCACTCTCACTCCTGCTGCAACGGACGCTGCCTAAATGTTTACTCAGGTCCGTGAGTGGCAGCCGCCACACCTCGCGGCTTCTATAATGAAACAGTTGTTACACTTAATTGTTGCAAATGTGCGTTTTGCTTCAGGCCAAAGGCTAAGGAGCCAGCGAGCAGGTAGTTTTGCTTTTGCTCCTGCTGCAACTGGACGCTGCCTAAACGTTTACTCAGGTCCGTGAGTGGCGGCCGCCATGTTGGCTGGGCTAATTTGCATACAGCCGTTCTGATTGGCTGTGGGCGTCCCAGAGAAACGGTTAATTTTACTATTCTACTTTTATTAGTTTAGATATTCTATTGTATTAATATGTCATAGAATTTCAGTAGTTGCTAAATTTTTGTTATTAAAACAGTGCTGCTATGATTCTTCTTTTTTTTAAAGAAAAAAAAAAAACACTCCTCACTTAAAATATTTATTAATCTGGAAAAGGGACCCAGCTGCATCCCACCCTTTCCTGAACCACTTCCCGAATCAAGCCACAGGACTCAAAGGAGTTGTTTCAAATAAGTCAAAATGTATCTGGGGAAGAACAGTCATTCATTCCCTAGACCTGACATTACAATTACATGTGTTTGCCAGGGAGCGAGGTGGGGGTGCAGTGAGAATGGTAGATGGACTAAATGAGGGAGGGGAAACAGAATGGGCCCTTCTTTATCACAGTTTGGGCTGGGAGAGGGGTTGAAATAAATAGGTATTTTTGAAAGAGGGGAGATAAGAGGAGAGACAAAGGAAGGTCAAGGTCTGCTTCACCCTGACCACATAGCATTATAGAAGGAAACAGGGTAGCAACTTGAGTTGCTGGAACAGGGATTTGAGGACACAGCACCTGGAGAGAGGAGAAGCCCAAGGCTTCTTTTTGAACCCTACTGTGAATAGAGGCAAAGCCTCCGTCCACTTCCTTTCCCTTCAGAGAATTCAGAAAGGTCTGCCTGAAGGCAAGAGGGCATGGTGACATACCTATAGCTCCAGCCCAGGCTGTTTCTCCCCATTCATTTCCAAAGGCCCTGCCCAAGAGAACTACAGAAATAGAGTGCCAAGATTCTGTCCCTGCTCCCCAGGTCCAAGAAAGGGGAGTGGAGACAAGGCACAAATGAAGCAGGGGGTCTCCCAGGGGTGAGGACGACGGAGCCCCTAGTGCTAGGACGCTTGCATGCACGACTCCGGAGACCAGGTTCTGTGACGCAGGTCTAATTTTATTGAGGAAGTACAGCAGTATATATAGTGGAAGTGGCCAATCATGGAACATCTTCTTAGGGAGCCAATGAGCGTAAAGGTCGGAGTAATGTGTACTTGGCTCTAGGAGGGGCTCAGGCTGGCGTTGCCATCTTCCTGGTTTGCCAGAAAGATCTGAACTGCTGGAGTGTGTTCACAACATTGCATCAGCCACTGCACCGAGATAAATCTCCTATGCTCTACCTACACACAAAGACCTTGGGTACAAAGGTGAACATCAATGTGGCCAAATATAACAAGGGATGCCTTCCATCACCTGGTACGTAGCTGGGCCTTTGCTAGCAACAGGAACCACAATCAAAAGGACTCACAGAAATGCCTGGAGAACAGGCCTTATTCCTAGAAAGTCATGGGAAAAGCTCATCTTGGATGGGATGACAGAGGGCAGCAGGCAGACCACTCCCACGACAACACTCTTGCCTCAGCTCCCAGTGGTTCTCTAGACGTTACCCATGGCTGGAAATCAGGGAGGAAATGTGTTGTGTTTCACATAATCAGACACTGTTCACCATTGGCACCTGGTGGGCCTGACAGATTGAGGGCATCCAGGTCAAAGTTGAGGCCAGGAGGCATTTCCCCAGCCAGCTTTTTTGGAAGATGGCCCAGATCCTATACCTGCTGCATAAGGTCTAGCACTGTCTCAAAACGAGCCTTCTGAGTGGCCTCACTGTCTGTGGGGGTCTCTGCTTCAAACTGCTCACATATCTTGCCCATGACACTGTGCTGTTCCTGATATTTTTCAAACTGCTCTGGAGATAGAGGTTCCCGGTGACTCTGCAGCCATTCTGGATACTTTTCTGTGATCTACTTCAGTGATGGATACAGCACACCCTTGGACAGTAGGTTCTGCAGGATACTCCGCATGATGGGGAGGATGTTTCCTTCACCATCCCCTTCATCCATGCCCAGTCCTTCTGTGGCCTTGGTCAGCTCCTCTTCTGACATACCAGTGGCATTTTTGGCCAGTCCACTTAGTGTCTCCTTTAGGCAAGAAGTGAATTCTTATTGGGAAGTTACATCACTACCCACTACCCACTCTTCCAGCAGCCTCTGAGAGCTTTTGGAACTGCTTCACCTGGTGGGGCTATTTCTCAGCCAACTCCTTCATTGCCTTCTGAACTCTGCAGTGGCTTGGGAAGCCAGCTCACTGCCTCCTGGAAAAACTGCTCTTGGTTTCATTTTTTTTTTTTTTGCATATATCTGTCCAATTTTCCCAACACCATTTATTGAAGAGACTGTCTTGACAGATATATGCAAAAAAATGAAACTAGACCACCAACTTACACCATACACAAAAATAAACTCAAAATGGATAAAGGACTTAAACATAAGACTGGAAACCATAAAAATACTATAGGAATTTAAAGGCAACAAAATCTCAGACATATGCCGAAGCAATTTTTTTTCACCGATACAGCTCCTAGGGCATTGGAAACTAAAGAGAAGATAAACAAATGGGACTACATCAAAATAAAAAGCTTCTTCACAACAGAAGGAACCATCAGCAAAACAACAAGAAAGCCACTGCATGGGAGAACATATTTGTCAATGTTATCACCGATAAGGTTTTAATCTCCAACATTTATAGGGAATTCATACAACTTAACAAAAGGAAGATAAACAATCCAATCAAAAAATGGGCAAAGGACCTAAATAGATACTTTTCAAAAGAGGACATTCAGAAAGCCAAGAGACATATGAAAACATGCTCAAAGTCACTAATCATCTGAGAGATGCAAATCAAAACAACAATGAGGTACCATCTCACACCTGTCAGAATGGCTATCAACAAATCAACAAATGACAAGTGCTGGACAGGATGTGGAGAAAAAGGAACTCTCCTACACTGTTGGTGGGGATGCAGACTGGTGCAGCCACTGTGGAAGACAGTATGGAGTTTCCTCAAAAAATTAAAAATGGAACTCCCATTTGACCCTGTGATCTCACTTCTGGGAATATATCCCAAGAAACCAGAAACACCGATCAGAAAGGATATATGCATCCCCATGTTCATAGCAGCCCAATTTACCATAGCTAAGATTTGGAAACAGCCTAAGTGCCCATCAGCAGATGAGTGGATTAGAAAACTGTGGTACATCTACACAATGGAATACTATGCTGCTGTAAAAAAGAAGGAATTCTTACCATTTGCAATAGCACGGATGGAACTGGAGAGCATTATACTAAGTGAAATAAGCCAGTCAATGAAAGAAAAATACTACATGATCTCACTTATTCATGGATAATAAAGACCGTTATAAATTGATGAACATAGATGGATACAGAGGCAGAACAGCATTGAACAGACTGTCAAACTACAGCTGGAAGGCTGGGGAGGGTTGGGGGGGAGTTAGATCAACTGAAGGACTTGTATGCATGCATATAAGCATAATCGATGGACACAAGTCACTAGGTGGTAGGGGTGGAGGAGGGAAGATCAAAGGAAAACATGGAGACTTATTTAACACTCTTTGTAATACTTTAAGCAATAAAACAAAAATTTAAAAAAAAACTGTTATTGGGAGGTGAAGAGGGCATCTTTGGCAGTGTCTCCTGGCGATCTCTTCTGGGGCCCTGAAGCATCAGGGGCCGTGGTGGTAGGAGAGGGTGCTGGGGAGGGTCTGCCTTATCAAAATCAACAAGAGCACTTTCCAGAAGCTCGTCCAATTCCTGGTCCGCATCAGCCCCCGACCTCACAGTCCCCCTCCGCTGTGGCCATCTTGCTGCTTTGCTATGATTATTTTTATCCCTATTTCCTGTGCAAGAAGGTTTTACAGGCTTGCTTTAAGATTATGTATAGAAAGTGCTTCATAAACTGGGAACTGTAACACATTCAGATTTGTATGTTAGAGATGGGGTCTAGAATGAAGATGATGTACAAAAAGTGAGAAGACTAGATGGGATTGTTACACAAATCTGAGATGTGGAGGGTCTGAACAATTGGAAGTAGAGAATAAGTTAGCTATGAGAAAAGTTGGGGAGGGACATGCTGGTACCCATAAAGTAATTAATTTGACTGTGGTTTGGTGAGAGAGAGGACTTTCCCCTCATTTCCAATAAAAATGATGAGATAGAAGATGCCACTAATAATTGAGATTCTGAGTAAAAGATGAGCAATAAGTGATGGAAGGAAAGCTAGTGATGTCACCTTTTAGTAAGTTGATCTAGGGATTCTGGAAGATATCAGTGTGAAATGGGTGGTAGACAATTGGAAATACTGAATTTTTGACATGGTAAATTATGTCCTTCACACCTTTTCAAGAAAGTGAAAAGCACAATGGTGGTTCTTCAGGTGAGCTTTTGAGTAATGTTTTGCAGACTGCTGACCTGTAAGGAGTCATTCCATAGCAACACCTGTCAGAATGGCTATCATTCTTGTCCCCGGTGGGGACAAGGTTATCTGGCTTTGGATTACTTACCTTATTTTCCAAAAAAGGCACTATTACATTGCTCCTGTGGCTTATGATCACACATATTGTACCTTGCTCTTATGAGAATCAGAACAAACACCAAAAGGAAAATGAATGTCAAGGTGTTTTTTAGGAAAGCCAATTTTAGGAAAGTTGTAGACCAAAGCAGCTTCAGAAGTTGGAATCCTTATTTGTCCCTTCCTTTTACATCATACCTTTATTGTAGCAACATTTGTAGCAATGTTTTCCAAACTATATTTCTAGGAACAATATCCTGGAAAATAAATGAAAAAAAATTAATAGTAAATTTATGAAATACTCCTTAGTGTAATCCTTTCTGAGAAAGTTACAATACATATTAACATGTTAAATGCCCTAAACTCTAAATTATGTATTCCAATTAATTTAAAACATTTTTTTTTTTTTGTCCTCTACTGTCTGTTGACATCTCATAGAGCTGTACTCTGAACAATAATACATCTTGGAACTGCTAATCAAAAGAGTGACTTTGTTTATGATCCTCATACATTATACAAAACTTAAATTATTTTAAAGCAGAAAAATGTGTATTGTTATCTATTTGTAATTATCTTTTAAATTTTTTTAAAAAATTACTAAATTTATATTTTTTGAAACAGTCACTTCTCCAGAGCAACTTAATTCCTGATAAGAACAGTTAATAACCATTATATCTTAAGTGAAAAGCAATTTATGATAATTTTGAATTTACAGTATTAGGAACTATACTGCTTTTCATACTTTTTTTTTTTTTTTTTTTTCAGTTACCTGACTGGATCAAGATTGGAGAACTGACTTCCAAAAATTGTCACCTTTTTGTAAAACTTCAATCAAAAGGCTTAAAAGGGGGAGGTATAGCATTGACTTTACCAGGATATTTTGGCCTTTTTAGTTGAATAAAGATTATGTTTTAAAAGTGAAATGAAAGTATATAACATTGGGATGTGATGAGTGGATATCAGGGCCAGAGGAAAACAAGGGCAGATGGAGCTAGTAAATTATAAAAATGTGTGGGATATATTAGTCTATGGAACAGTTGGGGTTTGGTCTTGGTGTATAGTTGTACAAAAATGATGCAAATAAATTTATAGTGATGGTTCTGTTTTTTAAGCACAGATTTCTTTTTTACTTATATACAGTTTTATTTTGGTTGTTGTTCTGTGCATCTGAGAAATTACTTCCCTTCCTGCATTCTCCCTGTACTTGACTGACACCTCTCTGAAGGAAAGCTGGTCAGTCAGTTCTAAGAATCTCTAGTTTGGAAAGACTTAAGAGTATTTAACTGGACAGCCATTGAGATAGTGATTGTGCTGAATTTCAGAACAATCAGATCATCGGTTGAGACTGAGAATATTAAGGATGTCATTATTGGCACCATTAGGTCTGGCTTATAATTTTTAAGCAAAGCACCATTTATTTCAGTTGTTTTAGAAAATATCAACCCTTTCCCCCGTGCTTTTTATTTTTTTAATTAATCTTTTGTGACATTTAGTATATCTTTAAACATATTTTTAAAACTTAATTTGTAGCTAATAAGCAATCTTGAAATTTGATAAAGTTGAATCTGCTTTACTTTTTTTTTTTAATTCACACTTGAAAAATATTTTTATTGATTTTTTAGAGGACAGGGAGAGAGAGAAAGAAAGAAACATCAATGTGAGAGAGAAGCATTGATCGGTTGCCTCTGTCAACGGGGGATCAAATGCGCAACCTAGGTATGTGACCTGACCAGGAATTGAGCCCACAACTTTTTGGTGTACAGGGTGATGCTCCAACCAACTGAGCCACACCAGCCAGGGCAGAATCTGCTTTACTCTCTACTGAATCTGTTTATTATGTAGAGTTTCATAACTGAGAGCTATAGTAAAACATGAAGTTTTAACTTGTAGAACTTGACTGTGTCTTGGAACCATATAACACGGTGGTAACAGGCCATGGGATTTTTATTTTAGGTAGATTTGGTCAAACAACTCCACCACTTGTTGATTTTCTCAAGGACATATTAAGAAGATATCCAGAAGGAGGACAGATTCTTAAGGTAGGGCATGTGTTGTGTACGTGTATGAATTTACTTTGATAAAAATGAGGGGGAGTAAAATTACTTATAAGTCTTGTTAGTGTTTACATGTTTTAGAATTTTGTCTAGATTTGAATAGCTATATTTATTACCCTCTGCACCTGCTGTGCATTCATGGATTGTATGGGTTGAGAACACAGTCAATATAAATATGTGGGGTTTCAGAGCAAAAGGGACCCACTAAGTTGCTGTAATCAAGAAGGAACACTTTTTTGTAACTGTATATAATTCTGTAATGTAATTTTATGAATTGCATGTGAAACATTGTACAATGGCATTACAAATCTACCAACCAACCAACTACACAAATAAAATAATACAAAATCCACATTCAGGGGCCATGGACATGTGCTCATTTAACCACTGGTTTTAGAGATTTGCTTTTGGGAGGACTTTAATTATTTCAGTTATTTAAAGTTATTTATGATGTATTCTTTTAGTTTGAATACACTCATTAAAAAATTTAGTAACCAAAAAAGAAAGCAATATGGAAGATATTACAAAGGTTAGATTTTGTGTTTAAGATTAGCAAGAAACCTTCTTAGTTGTAAAAGATCAGTTGTTATGCATTTTCCTTCTCATTAATTTATTTAGTGTTTATTACCCATTTTTTAGTCCTCATTTTTCTACTTTAGATGGTAAATTTTTAGAAAATAAGAACTAGGTTAATAGTCATACTCAGATAGAGCTGGAAGAGGATTGCTGCACCTTCAGTGATTTTAATAATGACATGTATCCTTTAAGAATAGTCATCAGTGATTCACAGAGTTAATTTGCAAACCATTTTTATATTGACACTAGAGGCCTGGTGCACGAAATTTGTGCGTGGGGGGGGGGTGTCCCTCAGCCCAGCCTGCACCCTCTCCAATCTGGGATCCCTTTCACAAGCCAGGACTGCTGGCTCCCAGCACTCACCTGCTTGCCTGCCTGATTGCCCCTAACCATTTCTGCCTGCCAGCCTGATCGATGCCTAACTGCTCCCCTGCTGGCCCGATTGCCCCTACTGCCCTCCCCTGCCAGCCTAGTCACCCCTAACTGCCCTCTCCTGCTGGCCTGGTCACTCCTAACTGTCCTCCCTTGCAGGCCTGATAGCCCCCAACTGCCCTCCCCTGCAGGCCATCTTGTGCTGGCCATCTTTGACCATATGGGGGTGGCCATCTTATGTGTTGAA
Source organism: Murina feae (assembly GCA_004026665.1). NCBI lineage: Eukaryota > Metazoa > Chordata > Mammalia > Chiroptera > Vespertilionidae > Murina > Murina feae. Next base: position 8,596 of record PVJC01017933.1, read on the forward strand.
GTGATGGTCAATTTGCATATTACCTCTTTATTATATAGGATTATATGGGATATTAGGAAAGTCAAGATAGGAAGAGTATGTTTATTGGGTTGTAATAGGGGTAGAGAGGCAAAGAGCATAAATTTAAATTTGAAAATTTAGTTGATGGTAACAGGAGTGTTATCAGTTCAAAAGTGAGCAATAAATCCTATCAGGAAACAAGGCCACAGTAATGAGGGAGCTCTTTGGACATTACTATAGCTAGCAAGCAGCTGATATTTACTCCTTCCTCTTTGCTTACTGTATATATTTATATGCGAGCCAGCTAAATGTAATCTTTGTTCCTCGGATGTTTTAGTAGAATTCAACCATTTTTGATTTAATAGGAATCTTAGACTTATGCTTTTTATGATGTTTGTTGAAAGGTCCAGATATTTTAGTAAATCGCCCAAGATTATATGCAAATTGACATATTTATTGCCTCTTCTTCTCAGGATCAGTTTGAGAGAGATCCCCTATTTTTTGTTCAACTTGAGACTGATAGTTAGAGCCTGAGAGTTGGGAATTTATCTCCAGTTTTCTTCACCTCTGCTCCCTAAAATGCACATAAATAAAAATTAGATATCCAAATGAAACCAGGATCCAACCTCGAAAGTGATTTCATTTTGAAAGTTAACATTAATTTTGCTCCCTTTTAAATCTTATTTCTCCTTTATATCATAACTAGGGGCCCAGTGCATGAAATTCGTGCACTGGGGGAGAGGGTTCCTCAGCCCAGCCTGACCCGTCTCACATATTGGGACCCCTCAGGGGGTGCCCTACTGATGACTTAGGCCCGCTCCCTGCTCCCCTTGGAGAGTGGGCCTAAGCCACAGTCTGGCTTCTCTTTGTGGGAGGCAACCTGGCTAATCAGGGTAAGCCACCAGCCCCATCACCCCGCTGCTGCAGCCACTGCCAGTCACCACAGCCACCAAGGTGTTTTCATCAACACAGACTCCAGTCCTTCACCATGAAAAAATGACAACTTTCTTTAGGCATTTTCAAGATGTGTCTTTCATAGGATATGACATTTCTTTCTTTCTTCTTTTTTTTTTATCCTCACCTGAGGATATATTTCCGTTGATTTTTAGAGAATGTGAAAGAGAAGGGAAAAACAGAGAGAAACATCAAAGTGAGAAAAACACTTTGATTGGTTGCCTCCTGCATATGCCCTGACCTGAGCCCCGGCCAGGGAGGAGCCCACAACCTAGTAACATGCCCTTGGTCAGAATTGAACCCAGACCCTGCAGTCAGCAGGCTGAGGCATTATGCTCTGAGCCAAACCAGCTAGGGCAGGATGTGACATTTCTTAGCCCTCCAGCAGTGGACCGTCATTCTTTTTCTCCAGGAGTGTGGTGGGAAAACCCTAGATCACCTTTTTGGATTCTTATTACCCAAGTTACTAAGAATATTACTAGTGGCATACAGGGAGCTTAGCCAATGAGCAGTAAGAAAAGATATTTCCTCCGGCTCCACCTCTGCCCCTCCAATCCCAGCTCCACCCCTATCCAGGCCTGTAGCCTCTGGCCAAGGCTACAGGCCTGGGCAGAGGACCCCCAAGCCCCTCCGATAGCTGGCTTCATAGAGCCTAGGCCTCTGCGATCACTGGCTCTGATCCTGCCCCCTGCCATTGCTGGCTCTGTCCTTGCCCTACTAGCAGCCTCTGGCCAAGGCTGCAGGCCTGGGCAGGGAACCCTTAGGCCTCTCCAATCGTGGGATCCACACTTGCCCCACTACAGTCTCTGGCCAAGGCTACAGGCCTGGGCAGAGGACCCCCAGACCCCTGCTTTGCCATCTCCATTGGTGCCCAGACCCCTGCAATCACAGGCTCCGCCCCTGCCCCTCTGATCACTGGCTCTGTGGAGCCCAGGCCCCTGTGATCTCCTGCCTTGCCCCTGCCCAGGCCTGTGTCCTCTGGCCCAGGCCTTATGCCTGGGTAGGGCACCCTCATATCCCTCCGATCACCAGCTCTGCCCCTGCCCCCTCTGATCACTGGCTCTGCCCCGACTCCTTCGATCACTGGCTCCACCCTTGCCCATACCTGAGGCCTCTGGTGAAGGCCTCTGGTCTGGACAGGGGACTCCCAGCCCCCTCTGATCACCTGTTCCACTCCTCGGGCCCCCGCCTTCCTTGCCACCTGCCTGGCTAACAGGCCTGACCACTTCAGTGGCAGGGCTGAGCTGGACTGGGTGTCACCATCTTTTGGCTGGGGGCAGCCATCTTTTGATGGAGTGATGCCTAATTTGCATATTACTCTTTTATTAGCTAGGATAGCATAATGTAAATAAGTACTAATTTCAGGGTTTCTGTTAGACTAAATAGTATAGGAACTAGTCTAAAAATTCTATGAGAAATAGGCAGTTGTGTGAACAGGAGTAATTTGTAATCAATAAGGAGGAAGATAAGGGCATGTTTGGTGTTGAACCCAGTGAACTACACATCTTACTTGATCTCAGAACTAACTCTCAGATCTGTGCTAGTCCCTTATTCAGTCTTAGAGTTGTCTCATCTCATGTGGGCATTGTCATCTTTTTACTCTGATAAAGGCTAGGCTTTGCTGTTGGCATTACTGTCTTCAGTTCTTGCCCATTCTCCCCAACCCACCCCAGGTTTAGTAATACCTAGGTGCCAGAAAAGTTAAAATATAGTTCTTCCTAACATTAGAGGTTTATGAGTGTAAAAATACAAGATGAGTTATTGTGTTTCTAAAGACCCATCCATTTAAAATGTAACCACTTGATTTGATTTGACCTAAATGACAACTCACCCAGTCAATTGTTAACGTATACTTTAGATAAGGTCTAAAATAAACTAGGATTAATATCTTGGAAGTTCATTTCAAGTTCTAATGACTATGGGATTGGCTCTAGCATAAGGTGACCAGATTTAAAGGGGTACACCATTGACCAGTGGCGGGAGGGTGGGGAGGGGAGGTCTTTTTTTTCTTTTTCTTTTTTTTTATTATTACTTAAAATATTACAAAGAGTAATCGGGACTTTTTAAAAAAAAAAAAAAAAGCCGCGGGATGCGGGACAAACTGTTAAAAATCGTGACTGTCCCGCCAAAGTAGGACATCTGGTCACCTTACGAGTCTAGCAGTTGGACTCTTATTTTAGAGTGTGGAACTCCCAACATGATTTTGGTAGGTGTGCCAAAGTGATTGAGGTCGTTGAGACTGGGGATTTTTTTGAGGCTACTGATGGGTGTAAATCTTGTGGTTTGCCCTTTCCTTTCTTACATTACAGTGCTTTTATTACCTATTGACCCATCTACTTACTTATCTACCAGACAATATTACTATCTTTTTCATGAAAGGAATAAGTCAGTGCTGACCTTCAGAAAACTTCCATCTTAGTATAGGAGAAAGACATGCTAACCTCAAGTTTTCAAGATGCAACATACTATACATATAGACTGATAGTTTTTTTTTCTAAGAGAAAGGTAAGTTTAGTAAGCAAATGATAAATGAAGATCTTTTTTTGGTAACTGCTTGAGAATGGGTATTTATCCCAAATGACAAAACAGTCTGTGTAGCTTGGAACTTGAGTAATTTCTTTTATATGAAGGCTTTGTGTTTGTTTGTTTTTTAAATATATTTTATTGATTTTTTTACAGAGAGGGATAGAGAGTTAGAAACATCGATGAGAGAGAAACATCGATCAGCTGCCTCCTGCACACCTCCTACTGGGGATATACCCACAACCAAGGTACATGCCCTTGACCAGAATCGAACCTGGGACCTTTCAGTCTGCAGGCTGATGTTCTATCCACCGAGCCAAACTGGCCAGGGCTATATGAAGGCTTTGGATAGGTTGTAAATAAGAGGCAGAGTTGTAAATAGTCTCAGGATTTGTGTTGCCAACTAATAGTAGTGAGTTAAAAAAGGCATTGTAAGTATGTGTAATTGAAGAAGGACTCATGGTCTTTTCAACCATGCTCATATATGTATGTAACAATTACTTTCAGTAGTATCCTAACCAGATCTTAACGATAATGATGCAATCAGTGGGTTTTTTTTTTATTTAAATGTAATTATTTTTTAAATATTATAGGTAAATGTAAAGATGGGTAATAGATTACTGTATCATGAAATATTATTTTTGGTGTATATCTTGATTAGGAATTAATTCAGAATGCGGAAGATGCTGGTGCCACAGAAGTAAAATTTTTGTATGATGAAACTCAATATGGAACAGAGACTCTTTGGTCTAAAGATATGGCACAATATCAGGGTAAGAGTCAATATTTAGGAATAAGTTTTATGTGTTAACATTGATTTTTAGTAATTTATAATATTCTGTTTAATGCGCAGTCTAATTATCACTTATACGTCACTTTTTGGTATATTTCATTCCACTTCAGATGGTTTTCTCTGCTTTTGGTGGGCAGGTATCTCTGCTAGTTGGTATTTTTAGAAAACAAAGAAAAAAAATCTCAAAGTAACAAGCAGTGTAAATTCAGTTGGCTCTTGAACAATACAGGTTTAAACTGCGTGGGTCTACTTATATGCAGATTCTTTTTAATATACTGTTTTCCTTCTGTGTCCCTGAATTTCACATCCTCAGATTCAAGTAATTGTGGATTAAAAATAGTAATTTTGATCCACAGGTGGGAATATACGAATGCAGAGGACCTACTGGATACATTGTTCTATGCCATTTTGTGTAAGGGAATTGGGCATATTTTTTGGTGTCTGTGGGGAGTCTTGGAATCAATCCCTTGTGGATACTGAGGGACCATTGAAGTTGGGGAGTCAAAAGTAATACACAGATTTTCAACTGGGTGCATTGGCGCCTCTAATCACCGCCTTATTCAAGGGTCACTTCTGAGTATCTTATATCGTTAGCAACACAAAAAGATACCTTTTCCATAGATATAACACTTCTCTATATTTGGAAAGAAGAGGCTTCTGCTTTTAGGATACCCTTGAAATATTTTAAAGTGGGTTGGAAAGAAATTTTGAAGGAGAGAGAGAATAAGGAAAGTGAAAGACAAAAAGAAAACCGTGACCAATAGATTCCTGATACCTCAGTTATACTCTTTGAAGTGTTGTTTTAAAAAAAAAAAAAAATTCATGATTTTCAGTGCAGCTTTGAAGTCAATAGGATGATTGCAAATGACTATATATTACATAGAAAGTTATTAAGAAAAAGGAGGATCAATTCAGACTTTTTCCTGAGCATATTTTTAAAGAGATGTAAGTCATATATTTTTTTAAAATATGTTTTATGATTCAGAAGGGTAATCAACATTATTGTTAAACCAGAGGCCAGGTGCACAAAAATTTGTGTACTCGGCGGGGGCAGGGGGAGGGTGGTCCCTCAGCCCAGTCTGTTCCATCTTGCAGTCTGGGACCCCTCAGGGGATGTCTACCTGCTGGCTTAGGGCCGCTCTCCAGGCAAACGGGCCTAAGCTGGCAGTCAGACATCCCTCTGGCAGCCTGGGAGCCCTCAGGGGATGTCCACTTGTCAGCGGGGAGCAGGCCTAAGCTGCAGTTGGACATTCTTAGCGCTGCTGAGGAGGCGGAAGAGGCTCATGCCACCACAGCTGTGCTGGCAGCAGTCAGCCTGGCTTGTGGCTGAGCAGAGCTCTCCCTGTGGGAGAGCACTGACCACCAGGGGGCAGCTCCAGAATTGAGCGTCTGCACCCTGGTGGTCAGTGGGTGTCATAGCGGCCAGTCATTCCCAGTCGTTCTGTTACAGTCAATTTGCACATTACTCTTTTATTATATAGGATAGAGGCCTGGTGTAAGGGTGGGGGCTGGCTGGTTTGCCCTGAAGCGTGTCCCGGATCAGGATGGGGGTCCCACTGGGGTGCCTAGCCAGCCTGGGTGAGGGGTGATGGCCATTTTCAGGCTGGCCATGCCCCCCGGTGACCCAATTTAAACTTTGTAGCCTTGAGTGGAGCCCAGAGCCAGCCAGGGCAGGCGGGAAGCCTGGCTTCCTCCAGCCCAGGGCAACCCAGTTCTCCTGCTCGCTCCAACTCTGTGGCCACTGCCATCTTAGTTGGGTTAATTTGCATACTTGTTCCTGATTGGCTGGTTGGCATGGCTTGTGGGTGTGGCATAGTGACAGAGTGATGGTTAATTTGTGTGTTTCTCTTTTATTAATGTAGATATTTAAACAATAAACATTTAGTATTTCTTATACCTAATAGATTTATTCTTAGGTCAAATTTGTGATATGAGAGCTGCATCTTTTTATTCTATAAAGAGATGTGATGAGACATAATACATCAGTCCTAACTCCTGCCATATTTGTGATCTCAGGCATGTCATCTCACCTCTATTGGTCATGAGAGGATTCAGCCAGTAAGATTTTCCTGGTTCTAAGATTCTATGGTTTAATGTAACCATTGTTAAAAAACCGAAAGTGGTTATGAGGGGCATTTGCTTAAGTCCCGATCCTATACAGTGGGGGCACTGGTATGTAGAGTGGCAGCTCTGATCCTCATATTTACTCAAGGTGATCAAGCAGATTACTGAGCCTCGCCTAATTTAAGTCTGCTCACCTATAAGATAGTAATAAGAACAAACTTTACCACCAGTTATTCTGAGGATTAAATCAGATCATTTATGTGATGTTTTAGGTCTGCTGTCATACTTATATTAGTGTGTACTAGAGAACCATAAAGGGAAGAATGAAGAGATTGTAGGAATATTTTGCTGTAAAATGTTACTTAAATTGTATGATTTCCTTTTTCTTACTTCCAGCCTTGACTTTCATTTAAAAATGTTTCAAACAAGGTTACTTAACTGAGTTGGTGTATAAGTATACTTGGAGATAGGCTATTTATTTATTTATTTATTTTAATCCTCACCTGAGGATATCTATATGTTTCAAAAGAGGAAGGGTGAGAAAGAGAAACATTGATATGAGAGAGAAGCATCGATTGATTGCCTCCTATTTATGCCCCAACTGGAGATTAAACCTGCAGTCTAGGTATGTGTCCTGACTGGGAATTGAACCTGAAACCTTTTGGTGCATGGGATGCCACTCCAACCCACAGAGCAACTTGGCAAGGGCTAAAGATAGGCTTTTAAAAGTAGAAATGATCTTTGATATCTTTATTTAACAAATATTTATTGAAGGCCCTATACACTTGCATTTTTAAGAATATTTTTCTCTTGTGTTCAGATATGTATGTTGTCTTTGGCAGTGTAATCTTAGATTACAGAATTCCCCCCTTTATTAATACCTAGTTTTGCAAATGAGCTCTTGAGTTCAACTTGTTTTTGTTCCTTTTTACATAAGCATGACAAAAAGCTCAATTTGCCACATCAGTTACAGAAGAATAAGAGATGTTACCTAGTTTCACACTTTACTAAGGATTTCAAGGATGTGGTTAACTAAGAGACAGACACATGTAAAAGGCAGCATGGAGATGTCTTGGATTTCTAGCACCTCCTTCTAGGTTCTTCCATGCTGTGAGGACAACTATGGCCTAAGTTGAACAGAAGTGACCTCTGAGTGATGCAAACAAGCCTTCAGTTATACAAACAAAGTTATTTTAGTCATGAAACATGTTTATATTTTTCTGATAATTACATAGCTTGGGATATTTTCAGGAAATTATGCCTTATAAATCTATAAATTCCAGGTTTATTTTCAATAAGCAGCCTTCTAAAAACATTCACTAGATTAGGTTTCTTTTGCTAGTAAATATTTTTAATGTGTTTGCCTAAAGATCTGTCAGCAGAGTGTTTACAAGGAGATTTTGGCTTGGGTATTCCCTTTAAGAGGCGAAAATAGATTGTAGCCTGCTGCTTGCTAACCCTTTCCTCCCAGATAATCCTTCGTTTGTTTTTTTTTCCCTCAGGGATTTATTCTTTCTTTATATCACTCAGAACCAATAGCACACCCTTTTTATTTTATTTTAATTAATTAATTTTATTTTCAAGAAAAACTGTTTTAAATGTAATACTGTCACATGCAATAAACATTAATATTTCAAGAAAAATTATTTTAAATATAATGTTACATGCACTAACATTAATATTTCAAGAAAAAATGATTTAACATAATAATGTTTTAATAATATAAACATTAATATTTCAAGAAAAAAGATTTTAAATATAATATTACCAAAATTGTACTAACACAGTATAATATCACAAAAATTATAGGAAATATTAAAAATCTTCAAATAACAGGATTACTTCTATTATATTCTGAAATATTTTTTTCTCTGGCTCTATTTTGGCTCATCAGTTTATGTTGTTCATATTCCACAAATGAGTGATATTTATCTTTCTCTGACTAGCTTATTTTGCTTAGCATAATGCTTTGCAACATCCATGCTGTTGCACATGGTAAGAGTTCCTTCTTTTCCATAGCAGCATGGTATTCCATTGTGTAGATATACCAGATTGTTTAATCCACTCATGTGCTGATGGGCATTTAGGCTGTTTCCAAATCTTAGCTATTGTAACTTGTGGTGCTATGAACATATATCCTTTCTGATTGGTGTTTCTGATTCCCTTGGATATAGTCCTAGAAGTGGGAATACAGGGTCAAATGGGAGTTCCATTTTTAATTTTTTGAGGAAACTCCATACTGTTTTCCACAGTGGGGGCACCAGTCTGCATTCCCACCAGCAGTGAACGAGGGATCCTTTTTCTCCGCATCCTCACAAGCACTTGTCATTCATTGATTTGTTGATGACAGCCATTCTGACAGGTGTGAAATGGTACCTCATTGTCATTATGATTTGCATTTCTCAGATGATTAGTGACTTTGAGCATGTTTTCAAATGTCTCTCGGCCTTCTGTAGGTCCTCTTTCGAAAAGTGTCTATTTGAGTCCTTTGCCCATTTTTTGATTGGGTTGTTTATCTTCCTTTTGTTAAGTTGTATGAGTTCCCTGTAAATTTTGGAGATTAAGTCCTTATCAGAGATAACTTTGTCAAATATGTGCTCCCATGCAGTGGGCTTTCTTATTGTTTTGTTGCTGGTTTCTTTTGCTGTGAAGAAGCTTTTTATTTTGATGTAGTCACATTTGTTTATTTTCTTATTAGGAGCTGTATCAGTAAAGATATTGCTATGACATATATCTGGTATTTTGCTGCCTATGATTCTTCTAAGATTTTTATAGTTTCCCATCTTAAGTGCTTTATCCATTTTGAGTTTATTTTTGTGTATGGTGTAAGTTGGTGGTCTAGTTTCATTTTTTTGCATGAATCTGTCCAATTTTCCCAACACCATTTATTGAAGAGACTATCCTGACTCCATTGTATGCTCTTGACTCCTTTGTCAAATATTAATTGAACATAATGATTTGAGTCAACCTCTGGGTTTTCTGTTCTGTTCCATTGGTCTATATGTCTGTTCTTGTGCTAGCACCAGCCTGTTTGAGAACAGTGGCTTTGTAATATAGCTTAATATCTGGTAGTATGATTCTTCCAACTTTGTTCTTTTTTCTCAGGATTGCTGAAGCTGTTCGGGGTCTTTTTGATTCCAGATGAATTTTTGGAAAGTTTGTTCTAGGTTTGTGAAATATTCTGTTGATATTTTATAGATTGCATTGAATCTATAAATTGCTTTGGGTAGTATGATGTTGATTCTACCAATCCGTGAATACAGTATATTCTTCCATTTGTTTATGTCTTCCTCTGTCTCTTTTTTCAACATCCTGTAGTTTTCCGAGAGTAGATCTTTTATCTTCTTAGTTAAGATTATTCCTAGGTATCTTAATTGTTGTATTGCAATAAGTGGGATTGTTTTTTTAGTTTCTTCATTATTGGTGTATAAAAAAAGCCATAGATTTCTGGGTGTTAATTTCGTATCCTGCTACATTGCCAAATTCATTTATTAAGTCTAGTAGTTTTTTGATGGAGTCGTTAGGGTTTTCTATGTCATCAGCAAATAATAAGAGTTTTACTCCTTCTTTTCTGATTTGGATACCTTTTATTTCTTCTTCTTGTCTGATCACTAAGGCTAGTACTTCCAGTACTGTGTCAAATGGGAGTGGTGAAAGTAGGCATCCCTGTCTTGTTCCTGTTCTTAGGGGAAATGATTTTAGTTTTTGCCCCGTGAGGACAATGTTGGTTGTAGCTTTGTCATATATAGCCTTTATCATGTTGAGATATGCTCCCTCTATTCCCACTTTCCTGAGAGTTTTTATCAAAAATGGGTGTTGGATTTTGTTGAATGGTTTTCTGCATCTATCAATATGACCATGTGATTTTTGCCTTATAATTTGTTTATGTGATGTATCATGTTTATTGATTTGCTAATATTGTACCAGCCTTCCATCCCTGGAATAAATCCCACTAGGTCATGGTGTGTGATTTTTCTAATGTAATGCTGGATCCAATTTAGTAGGATTCTGTTGAGGATTTTAGCATCTATGTTCATCAGGGATATTGGCCTATAATTCTCTTTCTTTGTAGTGTCTTTATCTGGTCTTGGAATTAGGATAATGGTGGCTTCATAAAAAGACTTTGGAAATGTTCCTTCTGCTTGAATTTTCTGAAATAGTTTGAGGAGTATAGGTGTTAGTTCTTCTTTGAATGTTTGGTAAAACTCCGCTGTGAAGTCATCCAAACCTGGGCTTTTGTTTGGTGGGAGTTTTTTGATTAGTGCTTCTATTTCATCAGTTGTTATTAGCCTATTCAAGTTTATTGATTCTTCCTGATTCAATTTTGGGAGTTTGTATTTTTCTAGGAATTTATCCATTCCATCCACATTGTCCAGCTTGTTGGCATATAGTTGTTCATAGTATTTCTGTGGTGTCAGTGGTTACTCCTCCACTTTCATTTCCAATATTCTTTATTTGGGTCCTCTTTGTTTCTTGGTGAGTCTGGTTAATGGTTTACCAATTTTATTTATCCTATCAAAGAACCAACTATTGGTTTCATTGATTTTTTTGTATTTTTTTTTTAGTCTCTATGTTATTTATTTCTGCTTTAATTTTTATTATTTTCTTCCTTCTTCTTACTCTGGACTTTTCTTGTTATTCTCTTTCTAATTCTTTAAATTGTAGGATTAAATAGTTTATTGCTGATTTTTCTTGTTTTTTTTTTTAGGTATGTCTTTAGCGCTATGGACTTTCTTCTCAGGACTCTTTTTGCTGTGTCCCAGAGATTTTGGATTGTTGTGTGTTCATTTTCATTTGTTTCCAGGAAGTTTTTGATTTCTTTCTTGATCTTGTTGGTAACCCGTTCATTGTTTAGTAACATGCTATTTAGGTTCCATGTGTTTGAATGTTTGGGGGTATTTTTACTGCAGTTAATTTCTAATTTCATTCCACTTTGATCTGAGAAAATGTTTGATATGATTTCAGTCTTCTTGAACTTGTAGAGACCTGTTTTTTTTCCTAACATATGTTCTATCTTTGTGATCCATGTGCTCTTGAGAAGAATGTTTGTTCTGCTGCGTTGGGGTGAAATGTTCTATAAATGTCTATTAAACCCATCTGATCTAGTGTGTCCTTTAGAGTCTCTGTGTCCTTAAGTTTTTGTCTGGAAGACATATCCTGTGAAGTCAGAGGGGTATTAAAGTCCCCTACTATGACTATATTGTTGTTGATCACTCTGTTAAAGTCCTATAGAAGTTGTTTTATATATTTAGGTGCTCCAATGTTGGGTGTATGTATGTTTACCAAGGTTATATCCTCTTGTTGAATTGATCCCTTTAGTATTATGTAGTGACCTGTGTTGTCTCTTATGATAGCCTTCATTTTAAAGTCGATGTTGTCGGATATGAGTATTGCTACTCCAGCTTATTTTTCTTTTCTGTTTTCATGGAAATTTTTTTCCATTCCTTCACTCTCATCCTGTGTGTGTCTTTTGTTTTGAGGTGGGTCTCTTATAGACAGCGTATAGTTGGGTCATGTTTTTGTATCCATTCTGCTACCATACGCCTTTTGATTGTAGCATTTAATCCATATACATTCAGGGTTATTATTGATAGGCCTTATATTTCTGTATAGCTAGGTTTCTCTCTCTATTTCTTCTGCTCATTACAGAATCCCTTTAGCGTTTCTTGTAATGCTGGTTTGGTGGTGATGTACTCCTTTAGCCTTTTTTTTTCTGTCTGGGAAGTTCTTTATTTTGAATGAAAGCCTTTCTGGATATAGTAATCTTGGTCTCAGATCCTTGCTTTCCATTACCTTGAGTACTTCATGCCATTCCCTTCTGGCCTATAGAGTTTCTGATGAGAAATCAGGTGTCAGCCTTATGGGAACTCCTTTATAGGTAACAGTTTTCTTTTTTCTTGCTGCCTTTAAGAATCTCTCTTTGTTTTTAATTTTTGGCATTTTAATTATGATGTGTCTGAGTGTGGGCCTGTTTAGGTTCTTCTTGTTTGGGGTTCTCTGTGCCTCCTGAACTTGTGTGAGTTTTTTCTTAACCAGGTTAGGGAAGTTTTCTCCCATTATTTCTTCAAACACTTTCTCTATGCCTTTCTCCTTTTCTGCCTCTTCTGCCGTACCTGCTATTCTAATAGTCTTACATTTCCATTGTCCCACAGCTCCCCTATGCTGTCATATTGTTTTTTAATTGTTTTTTCTTTCTGGCTTTCTGATTGAGTGACATTTTCAACTCTGTCTTCTAATTCACTGATTTGATCTTCAGCTTCCTGTAATCTGCTGTGTTTTTCTTCCAATGTGTTCTTTATTTGTGTTATGTCATTAATCTCAGACTTTTCTTTTTTTGTAGTTACTATATCTTTTTTCATGCTGTTGAGCATTTTTACCATCATTACTCTGAACTCTGATTCAGATAAATTTCTTATCTCTGCTTCATTTATATCTTCTTCTGGAGAATTCTCTTGTTCTTTCATTTGGGTTTCATTTGGGGGTTGTTTCTTTGTCTCCTCATTTTGGCTTTCTGTTTTGGTTTGTGATATATTAGATAAATCCTCTACACCTCTCAATCTCTAGTGTGGAACAGTGTTAAAGACTTTCTGACTAATTAGATCAAGCTTACAATCAAAGCCCTCAACATACAGACTGATAGGATTCTAACCTGAATTGCCCCCCCAGGCAATCGTCCTCAGGTGTGGCAAGAGTTTTTTTCAACAGGTAGGGCAGTTGCTACTGCCTGGAGGCTAATTGTTAATTTTAATCTCTTAAGTGGCCTCAGGGCTTCAGTGTTCCAGTAGGGTGTGTCAACTGTCTTCCCCCCAGGCAAGTCAAATGTCTGTGTGGAAAGATGTCCTCCATTGCATGAGGGAGTGATCTCAGGGATGGAGGCAGAGATTCAGAGAGACTCAAATAGATTAGAGCAAAGGCAAAATATATACAGCTTCCCTCTTCATTCCAGGATGAGTAGGATCAGAATTATACCTTGATTAAAAACCTTAAACAATATCTAGATTATACCTGCTAGATGCAGAAACCAGTTAAGAAGTGTACCTGCCTCTCACCCAGGTCTCTGCTTGCTGAAGTGGGCTTGTGTGTTTGCACTCGTTGGTTATGATGCTGACGAGCCAGGGTGTGGGAAGGGCTCTGATAACCAGCAGATAGGACACTTCCACTTACAGGGTGTTTTCACCTGTTCCTTATTTCTAGAGTTGCACTGATGTGTAGGATAGGGAATAGTATTTTTGACACTTCAAAAAACATTGGAGAGGGGCGATGTGAGGAGGAAATTCTTTATCATAGGAAATACTTTTTTATTTGAAAAAACAACAACAAACAAGTATCTATTATTTTATAATTTAAAAAGTGTTTTATAAAAGTAGTCAAGCATCAAAGGGTCTGCTGCCTAGTTTTCAAGTTGACAGCAGGAAGGAAGGGGTGGGTCTTCCTTCAGGCTGGCCACTGTGCTTCATGGTTGGATTTATAATTCCCTTCCATGGACCTCATAGTTATGATATTTTTTTCTAGATTCTGGCAAGAGGTTCATTTTCAGCCCTGGTGTTCAGTGTTGTGAATTTTTGTGGTTGGTCCTTGTTTCTTTGTCACCTTAGGTATTTTTAATGGGCGTTTAGAGCAGGCAGGACTAGGCACTGCTTGCTAGATGCCATTTTTAAACCAGCTGGAATTAGCTGTTGCATTTATTTTATCAATATTCCTATAATATTTGTTTTGTTAATGATAAAGACTAACATTATCATATGCAGTAGGTCCTCGGGTTACATTAGAGAGCTGTTCCTACAGCACAACATAATGCAAATTTTGCTGTAAGTCAGAACCCACCTACATAAGCACCTATGTCAACTCACATGGAGCACATACAAAGCAGTCATGAAGTGAAATAGTAAAAAAATCTAAAAGAAAGATAATTCCTGACCTTTACTTGTGGTAAATAAATAATAAAAAACATAAAGTACATATGTATATACGTTGAAATGATGGAACTTTTTTTTATATAAATGAATGGAAGATGGAGATATAACCACAAAACAATGTACATCGAGTCCAATGTAACCTGGGGACTGTCTGTACTACTAATAATTATAACAGTAATAATATCTGACTTTTTTATGTGTCTTCTCAATGCTGCATATTGTGTTGAGTCCCTCATCTGTTTTGTCTCATTTGACCCTCAGCACTTTGTGGACAGATAATGTTCTCATCCTTATTTTATACTAGGGGCGTAGTGCATGAATTCATGCACCTTGAAAGGAACTGTGGGCCATGAGGCTGTGGTGGGCACAGGGGCGGGTCTCCGACCATCCTCCGTGCCCCTACCCGACCCCTTCCACCCTGGCCTCCTTTCTCCTGTTGCCGGCAGCCCCACTCCAGCCACTACAACTCCCACATGCTGATGGCACAGGCCCTGTTCGCACCTGCTGACAGCGCAGAGCGATTGGGGTTGGCACCAGCAGTGGATGTGAGCCACAGATGCTGCCCTGATCCTCTCCCCTCAGGAGCAGGGGAAGGTGGAGAAGCCCTCAGGGGTAATCGGGACCAGCAGCTGCCTTTTGCACCCACTGACGGTGCCAAACAATCAGGACTGGCGCTGGGCACCAGCAGCGGGTGCGGATGGTGGCTCTGGCACCTGCTGTTAATGCAAGCGGAGCTGTCACCTGCAGTGTGTATAAGTGGCAGCTCCGACAGTGGGTGTGAGCACTGGGCAAGACTGTGACACACAGGAGCAAAGAATTTTCAGTACCCACCAGAGGCTTGCTCCGATGACAATGACTGGTGCCCTGCTATCATCTGTTGTCCCCGCTCACCTGCTCCACCATCCCACTGCAGCCAATGCCCGCCATCTTCTGCATGTGCCCCCTGGTGGTCAGTGTACATCATAGCGACCAGTTGTTTGGTTGTTTCACCATTCGGTCTATTTGCATATTAGGGTTTTATACATATAGATATGAGGAAACTGAGCCTTAATGGATTTAATTTTGCCTGAGGTGATAACCTAGTCTGGGTCTGATATTCAAACTTAACTGGCTCTAGAATCCACTTTAACCACTGTGTTCTTTCTTTGTCCTTCTCAAAAACGCCTCAGCAGTCTTGGCTATTTTCATATTCCTATTTTGACTATTTTACAAATAGCAGTCACATCATTTTTGTAAAACAACTATGTTTGGCCCATATCTGCATATGTGTGCTTGACTTTATAATCATATGAGAAGAACTTCTGGGATGCTGTGATGTTCTCTATACTTAATTTGGATGGATGTTATACAGGTTTATTCACTTTGTAAGAATACATCAAGCTGTACACTTAAACTTGGTACTTTATTGTATGTACAGGGCCAGGCAAAAGTAGGCTTACAGTTTGAATAGAAAATAATACAATAGTTAATAAATAATAATATAAGAATTAACTCTGTGTTTTGCATACTCACAATTGTAAACATACTTTTCCTGTCCCATGTATGTTATACTTCAGTAATATTTTCAAAGAAAAATGTTAATTCTTTGAAAGTATGATGAGTTACTATAGTTGAATATATTCAAAGAATATTAGAGATTCTGAAGATAAATCTCAAAAAGTAGAGTTCCAAAAATATTTTGTGTAGAATTATAATTACAACTTTTTAAAGAAACTGCTTTAGAAACAGGGTCATATTCTCCTGATGTACTTACTTAAAAATGTCTCACTTTAATGACTTTTAAAATTATGTAAGTAGTTCCTTGTATTAGAAAAATACAGAAGCTGCCAAAAACAAACACTTACAAGGTGATTATTGTATTTTTCACTTTTTGAAGTAACTTATATATATAAAAGCCTAAGCAACCGAATGACTGAACAACAGGTCAGCCAGTTGCTATGACATGCACTGACCACCACAGAGCAGATGCTCACTGCAGGAGCTGCCCCCTGGTGGTCAGTGTGCTCCCACATCAGGAGCGCCATATAGCTGACCGACTCATCCTGGTGGCCCACCAGCCCAGCGGCAGGCACTCACTCCCTCAGTAGTCCTGAAGGTCCAATCTCTGTAGAACGGGCCAGGCACCAATGGACCAGTGCCACCAGCATGATCCCAACAGCATCACCAGCCTCCTGGAAGTTGGCCTCAGGCACTATGGCCACTTCCCCGCACTAGACACTCTGCAAGGAAGAAACGATATAAAAGTAGCTGCCAGGTGGCTCCCAATAACTGGTGCAAACGTCAGCGGAACGGATCTCTATCCCAAACTGGCAAAGGCGTCCCACCACCCACCCAGAGGGCCAACCATGTCCTGCCCCTGCTCCCCCTACCTGCCTTGGGCTGGGCACCAGATGCAGGACTCACAGCTGGCAAGCACTGCTGTGGTGGCGTGAGCCTCTCCCTATTGGGATGGACTGGGCACAAGCTGGAGGCAGGTGCAGCAGGGCCTGGATGAGAGGGAGTGGCAGGCAGTGTTAGACTGCTGGTTTTAGCCAGATCCCTGCAGGCCACCCCAACGGACCCTACTCGTGCACGAATTTGCACACCAGGCCTCTAGTATATATAATAAGGTTTTTCTTTCAGATAGAAAGTCTCCTTAGTATATTTACAAATATTCTCATTTGCAAAAAAAAAATTAATATGCTATTGAAAAACGTATTTTACAAAGTGGTTAATTTCCTTTGATTTTGATTGTTTAAGTACCTGTATTTTGATTAAGTACCATAACACCCTTAATTTTTCCTTTAAAAAATATTCTTATTGATTTTAGTGAAGAAGAGAGATAGAAACATCATTCATAAGAAAAAATCATCAATAGGCTGCCTGCCTCCTGCTCACCCCACACTAGGGATTGAGCCCACAACCTGGGCATTTGCCCTGACTGGGAATTGAACTGTGACTTCCTAGTTCATAGGTGAGCCACGCCAGTGGGGCTAATTTTTCCTTTTTGAATTTTTGGCCAACAGTGCTATATTCCTTCTGCTGGTAATTTTTACCATTATTTGTTCTTTATTTTTATTCTGAAAACAGTTGACATTATAATGCAGAATTCAGTCATTCCATTCACTTCTTTTCATCTTCCCATCAAAGAAGCAACTTCATGTGGAGGAAGTTCTTAAAAGAGCTGAATACTTTAGCGTACTTCTTTCTGAATATGTGCATGTGCATTTTAACATTCAGGGTCAGCTCTCTATGTATACAACAATGCAGTTTTCACCCCAGAGGACTGGCATGGTATTCAAGAAATAGCAAGAAGCAAGAAGAAGGATGACCCTTTGAAAGTTGGAAGATTTGGAATTGGCTTCAATTCTGTCTATCACATAACAGGTATAGTATTTGGTTTCAGTCTTGATATTGAAAATTATTTTAACCTATAGTTTCTCATTTATTTGGTTAACTTCAGAGATGATGATGTTTTAAAAGGGTTTTTTTTTTCAATTTTTTTTTTTTTTTGGTCAGTGGCAAAAAGTATATCAATGAAATATCTGTGTTTTGAGTTTTCAGAACTTACCATGGTAACTATATCAAAGCTTCATCATATGATGCTAAAAGTTAATGTCGTCATAATACAGTGTAATCAGTGTAATGTATTAAGTCATTTTATATGGGGTTTGAATTGTAGCTCTTGAAATGCTTACATAAAATTGTTACTCTGAGATATTTTTATACTGGAAATGTTTGAGTCAGGCAAACCAATTCTCATATATTCTTACACATATTTTTAAATACCAAGAGGTTAAGGAGGAAATGTGATATTTAATGATATCAAGTAATTGACAGAGTAAAGAGCTTTGAGATGATTCTGGTTTCTCTACATTTTTCTCATAAAATTTTTCCTCTTAGACCTATGAGTATTTTAAAGATTACTTTGAAATCATGTTTTGAATCTAGAAAGTATATGAGGTTTCTGGTTCATAGTTACAACAGGAAATACATGAAACTTAGGATAGGCATCTCTTAGAGTATATAGTTATTCTTCCAGAATCAAAGCTGTCAGTATTTACTACAGTTTGTAATAAAATAAAAAAAGTCATGGAATTGACTCTCATTATGATTTAGTTTCAAATTGTTTTTGCATTTTGAACTTGCAGGAGGAAAGATTGAGTTGGCAGAGCTATAACTATAGCTAGGGTGATGATATACTTTATCATCCAAACTGGGACACTCATGAGAGTGTATTATTCTCAACTGGCCTAAACTGGAATGACCTCAAATGAGTGGGACATAGGGTCACCCTCATTATAGCCCAATTTTAGTAAGCCTATATTTTTGTATTGCATTTACATTATTATATATTGTATAATATTGTATTAAGTCATATTACTTATATAATACAATTATATTAATTCATAAATTATAATTTTATATTACTGTTACACATGAATATTAATGTTCATGTATTAAACTATTTGAATATTACCCCTCAGATCAGTTTTTAATTATGGAGCACATATGTGAATGGCATAAGTGTGGAGACTGTTATACAAGAATGAATTGTTTAGTCAGAGTTTGGCAGACTGCCAGTATCTGCATCTTTCTCTGGATTTGTTCCCCATTTGAGAATGACCACATTTATGTCCAGTAGTATTAAATGCAGTGCTGTTCTCTAATCTGAGGATTTGTGAAGGTCATAGGTCATGCTGTACAATTGTCAGACGTCTCCCTGGCATAATTTTAATAATAGGAGTGTGTACACAGTCTATAGACCACACTTTTGACCGATTTAGCAGCTAGGTTTGTGAATGTAACATTTCCTGCTTGAAAAATACATGAGAGCTTAGGAGTTGGTGGTTGTGACAGCTGAGCCTGCAGTTGATGACAACAAATATTAAAGGTAGACTTCATTGGAGTTACATCATGCATGAAGATGTGCTATAGTCAGCATGGGAGGCAAAACATCCAGATTACCCTCCGGAAGTCCTTAAAGGCACCATGTTGAAGGATTTCTTACAATACAGCAGTTCTGACATGTCTAATTTTTCTGCCAGGGTTTAAATATCACTTTGCCTTTGGTTAAAGAACAGGTGAAGCAATTGATATCAATTTAGCAGTCATGCTATACAAAAAATGTGTCTGGAGTATAGATATCGAATGACTCTTTACATATTTTGTTTAATAAGTGTTGGAAGATATATCTTAATAATCATGTAAAATCTTTATGCTTATTGAATCAAAGAAATCATTATTCTTCATGTCAAAGAATTATATTTTTGTGCTAAATTTAGTTTTTTTCTTTAGATAAATCTCTTTTGGAGCCACTTTATGACATACTTTTTCATGTGTAATATTTTTATTTTATTTTTTAATTTGACAACTTAGTTAAATTTTATTTTATTAAATTATTATAAATAGTAGTACATATGTCTTCTTTTTTTCTCCATTGACCTCCCCCCAGCCTCCCTTACACCCCCACCTCCCGAACATGCCCTCCCCCGCTCCCCTCCAGTGTCTTGCATCCATTGGTTATGCTTATGTGCATGCATAAAAGTCCTTCGGTTGATCACTTATCCCCCCAACCCTCCCCTACCTTCCAGCTGTAGTTTGACAGTCTGTTTGATGCTGTTTTGCCTCTGTATCTATTTTTGTTCATCAGTTTATAATGGTCTTTATATTCCACAAATGAGTGAGATCATGTGGTATTTTGGTATTTATCTTTCACTGAATGGCTTATTTCACTTAGCATATGCTCTCCAGTTCCATCCATGCTGTTATAAATGCTGTAATATTTTTATAGTAATTATGCATTGTAAGTGTAATTATAACTGTCCATTAAACTTCAGAGTTGATTGACTGCTTAATTTTTTTTTATATATATACAGATGTTCCTTGTATTTTTAGTGGTGACCAGATTGGGATGTTGGATCCTCATCAAACACTTTTTGGTCCACATGAATCAGGTCAATGTTGGAATCTCAAAGATGACAGCGAAGAAATTAGTGAACTTTCAGACCAGTTTGCACCATTTATTGGCATTTTTGGAAGCACCAAGGAAATGTTTATAAATGGCCATTTTCCAGGAACATTTTTCCGTTTTCCTCTTCGCCTACAACCTTCCCAACTTAGTAGTAACCTCTACAATAAGCAAAAGGTTCTTGAGTTGTTTGAATCTTTTAGGGCAGATGCAGACACAGTGCTGCTGTTTCTAAAAAGTGTGCAGGATGTTTCCTTACATGTCCGAGAGGCTGATGGAACAGAGAAACTAGTGTTTAGAGTGACTGCTAGTGAGAATAAGGCCCTGAAACAGGAACGGCCAAATTCTGTCAAGATTCTGGAAACTGCTATAAGTAACTATTGTAAAAAGATTCCAAGCAATAGCATAACCTGTGTAACATATCATATGAATATAGTTTTAGAAGACGAAAGTACGAAGGACACACAAAAGACATCTTGGTTGGTGTGTAACAGTGTGGGTGGGCGAGGAATTAGTAGTAAACTTGATTCTTTAGCTGATGAATTGAAATTTGTCCCAACCATTGGAATAGCTATGCCTTTATCAAACAGAGATGATGAAGAAAAAGGAGCAACATCTGATTTCTCAGGAAAAGCATTTTGTTTTCTTCCCTTGCCTCCTGGCGAGGAGAGTAAAACGGGCCTTCCGGTTCACATCAGTGGGTTCTTTGGCCTGACTGACAATCGCAGAAGCATAAAATGGAGAGAGCTGGACCAGTGGAGAGATCCAGCTGCCTTATGGAATGAATTTCTGATCATGAGTGTTGTCCCTAAAGCCTATGCTACTTTGATCTTAGATTCTATAAAACGCCTGGAGTCAAAGAAGAGCTCCGATTTGCTCTTGTCAGTTGACATAATCTATAAGCTTTGGCCTGATGTGAACAAAGTCAAGGTGCACTGGCAACCGGTATTAGAGCCTCTATTCAGCGAGCTGTTCCAGAATGCAGTTATTTATTCTATTAGCAATCACTGGGTCAAGTTGGAGCAGGCTTACTTCTCAGAACTTGATGAAAGTTTGGAACACACAAAGACTGTGCTCAACTACCTCCATAGCTCAGGAAAGCAGATTGTCAAGGTACCAACGAATCTGGCTGCAGCCGTGCATCTCACTGCCTCCAGTGAGAAACCTGTGCGGAAGGTGACACCTGCTTGGGTGCGGCAGGTGCTGAGGAAGTCTGTACACCTGGGTAGTGCTGAAGAAAAGCTTCACCTCTTAGAATTTGTGCTCTCTGACCAAGCTTATAGTGAACTGCTTGGGTTGGAGCTGCTACCTTTACAAAATGGAAACTTTATTCCCTTCTCCTCATCCGTATCAGATCAAGATGTTATTTATATTACCTCAGAAGACTATCCAAGGTATAGACCACACTTTTAAAAATATGGATTTACTCTTAGAGACTCCTGTCCCTGCCCACATTTACAGTCCTTTATTATGAAATTCGTCAATTATCAATGTAGATTTTACAATAAGGATGACTTTTGCAGAAATATAATACTTTTTAAAATCCAAATGGGTACATTTTTACATCCTAAAGTGAAAATATTCACGTTTATCAATTAAGTTATCCAAGCCCTGGCCAGGGAGCTCAATTGGTTAGAGCATCATCCCCATATGCCAAGGTTGTGTGTTTGATCCCTGGTCAGGGCACATGCAAGAGTCAACCAATGAATGCATAAATAAGTGTAACAACAAATAGATGTTTCTCTTTCCCCCACACCTTTCTGTCTCTCTAAAATCAAGTGTAAAAAAAGTTATCCTAGCAATTGTTTGTTTTTTTGGAAATTTTAATAACAAAATATTGCAAACTGGTTATTAAGTGCAAATAATAACTAAGATTTATCAATGAATTATGAAATTTAAATGAATTAAAATGCAGTTAAGTAATTCTTTATAGCTAAGGATGTATATTGGCATTTTGGAAGATAAAATTAATTTTATTTTGAAATGTTTATAGAGTATTTCTGGATATGCATGTAGTGCATGGTGCCCTCATGGTTTAAAGTGAAGGCTCATTAATATTTGATCAAGAAATATTGTCGTGTGATTTGATGTGTGCATTCATTTATATAAAATAGTACATTTAATTGGCTTTAACTTATTTAATTATTTTATTTTAGAATTGTTAGAATATTATAATTGCTGTGGTCCTTTCACTTTTTAGGTCCCTTTTCCCAGGTCTTGAAGGAAGATTTATTTTGGATAACTTGAAGCCTCACCTTTTAGCTGCTTTAAAGGAAGCTGCCCAAACCCGAGGTATTATAGTTTAGCTTTTTAAAAATAAACCTATTTATAAAAAATAAAGTTTTTATAAGTTTTCTATTAAGTTGAACCAGTATGAAATTGCCAATAGTTTTCCGTTTTAGACCTATAAGTCAACAATTTCATATGGTTCAGCCTAGTATAATTGTTATATTTTCAAATGTTTCAATACTGGATTCTGACATCTAAAAGAATTCAGAGTTGTATTTAGGAATCTCTCCTGCCTGGCTGGTGTGGCTCCATGGTTGAGCATTGACCTATGAACCAGGAGGTCACAGTTCAAATTCTGGTCAGGGCACATGCCCAGGTTTCCCCAGTAGGGGATGTGCAGGAGGCAGCCGATCAATGATTCTCTCTCATCACTGATGTTCCTATCTCTCTCTTCATCTCCCTTCCTCTCTGAACTTAATTATATATATTTATTTATATATAATTTACACTTATATAAAATTAAAAAAAATTATATATATTTATAAAAAAATTATATATATTTATTTATATATATATAATTTACACTTATATAAAACTAGGGGCCCGGTGCACTCGGGGTGGAGGGAGTCCCTCAGTGCGGCCTGTGCCCTCTCACAGTCTGGGACCCCTCAGTGGATATCCTATGATGGCCCCAGTCTGCCAGGCGCCTTCTGTGTGTGTGTGTGTGTGTGTGTGTGTGTGTGTGGCCACTGGGGACCTGCCCCCAGCCGCATCAGAGGCTCGGAGCAGTCCTCCTGTGTGTGTCTACCTGCTGGGGGCCTGCCCCCAGGCACACCGTGGAGGCTTGGAGCAGGCACCCCCTCTATGTT
>PVJC01017934.1:0-31745 GCA_004026665.1 Murina feae
AAAAAAAAAAAAAAAGAACTTGCATACAAGCTCCTAAGACTTTGCTCAGTGTTTGGTTTCTCCGGCATCTAACTTGTATATTACTTGTGTAGGCTTCTCTATTTTGCAACAGTAACTTTGGAGAACGATTTCTTTGTAAAAGGACTTTTGAATTTCTCCCTGATGAATGTCTTAAGGCACATTTTCAAAAAGATGTTTTAAGGTATCTTTTAAACAGAGAAATTCAGTGTTTTGCTTACATATACATACCTTAATTGATTCAGGGACATTTCCTCCTCATTAAGTGATTGAGAGAATCAATTTGGAAAGGAAATCAAGACCTCACCATGAATTCCTCTCCACTTCCACAGTTCCTCCTTTTCCTTTCTTTGGAAAACCTGCTGGAATCTGGGCCTGGCTTTTGAATATTTTCCAGGCTTCCAGCTGCAATGATCTCAGGTCCCTGAAACTACAGTTGTCCACAGCATCAGGGTGCACCCAGAGGAGGCTGCTCCAATGGTTGGAAGTTCAGAGCGTACCCCTAATCCCTCCCCTCACACCCAATGGTGTTTGCTTGTTGGGGGCTTGAGTTCTGGCTGCCAGGTGCTCATCTAGTTTCTTCTGCCTCTGTTTTAGGGGGGAAATAATCAGAGGAAGAAGAGGAAATGATTGTGCTAATGATTATGGCCCCACAAAAATCTAGAATATATGCCAGAGGAACAACATATGAGAAGGGACAGCCCTGAGAACCTGGATGAGAAATACAGATTTGTTTCCATTTGATTCAATTATTTTTAAAAAACTAAATTGAGAGCATTTTAAAGATCTTACTGGCTTTATTCAATGACTCATGAATGGGGCAGCATCTCATCTAGCAGATAAAAAGGACCTTTGAGGAACTGTACAAAATGAAAAACCTTTATAGGCCAAAGGAGTGGGAATAGGGAGTTAAACTAGCAAAAAGCAGACTGATTGTGGCAAATCGCTTTCCTTCAGGGGACGGCAGGGGTGTGCCAGGCAGATTACCGAATTAAGTGCTGATGAGGTGATTCCTGAGTGACCGGTTTAAGGCTCTATCTCTGGGAGATCCAGAATTGTAATTAAGTTCATCGGCATGGGGCTTAGCATAAGTGACTCCATTTTGGACCCATTATTTTGTTTTTCTTTTGTTTTGTTTTTGGTTTTAACACAATTTAGGTAAAATGCGGTATTGTGAGCACATGGGGATGCATGACATACACAAGAAATATAAGATGTGGGTCCACAATCTAGTGGAAGAGGAAGAACAATGCACACAGAACTTAGGCACAACCGTATGGAGATGTAGCAGCAATGCTTATGAGAAGAGAGAGAAGGAACTCATTCTGATGGGAAGACTTCCAGAAGGCTTTGTGTACAAGGTAGCATTTTAGCTTGGTTTTAAAGAACGGGTATACTTTAACGTACAGATTTGTCTGGAGCACAGGGGAGGGGGAAAGTGCAGAGATCAGGGGGGGATATTCTGAAAAGGGAAAACAGCTTGAAGAAAATCTAAAAGGGAGGCAGCAAATGATGAGAGGCAGACAGATAGGAATTAGTAAGTTTTTTTTGTTTTTGTTTTAAAATGAGAACATAACATCTTTTAAAAAATATGTTTTTTAATTGATTTTTTAGAGAGAGAGAGAGAGAGATGGAAACATCAATGAAAGAGAAACATCAATAGGCTGCCTGTTGCACACCCCCCAACCCCCACCAGGGATTGAGCCCAAAATCTGGGCATGCGCCCTGACCAGGCATCAAACCAGTGACCTCTTGGTGCACGGGATGATGTTCAACCAACTGAGCCACAACAGCCAGGCAGTGAATAGGTTTTGAACAATTAAATTTTAGTAATAAAAATTACATTGCGGAAGAAAAATGTAAAATTATCCTATATAATAAAAGCCTAATATGCTAAGTGTCAGGTTGGCCGGTCAGCTGTTCAACCAATCAAAGTGTAATATGCTAATGATATGCTAAAGCTGCTCAAACGCTCTCTATTATGTGCACTGACTACCAGAGGGCAGATGCTTGACCGGTAGGTTAGCTTGCTGCTGGGGTCCAGCCTATTTGGACTGAGCAAAATGGGTTGGACATGCCCTGGAGCCCTGCCATGTCCCTCCCTGGCCCCAATTGTGCACTGGTGGAGTCCCTCAGCCTGGTCTACACCCTCTCTGGGACCCCTCGAGGAATGTCAGAGAGCTGCTTTTGGCCTGACGGTGGAACGACCCGTCACGATGATGCGCACTGACCACCAGGGGACAGATGCTGAACACAGGAGTTTCCCCCTGGTGGTTAGTGCTCTCCTACAGGGGTAGTGCCCCTCAGCCAGAAGCTGGGCTCACAGCTGGTGAGCACAGTGGTGGTGGCAGGAGCTTCTCCAGCCTCTGTGGCAGTTGGACATCCCCCAAGGGCTCCCGGACTGCGAGAGGGTGCAGGCTGGGCTGAGGGCCCCCCCCCCCCGCCACATGCAATAATTTCATGCACCAGGCCTCTAGTAATTAATAACTAGATGGAGAACAGAAGAAAATTTAAAGACAAGATCACTTTGAAGGCTTTAGTAAAATGACTTTTAAGAACACAATAATATAGGTACATGCCAAAAACCACTTTGGATGATACAGAACTATTGGAAAAACCTTAGTGTTTTAGATACTATTAGGATTAGGGTAGAAGTTGGAAAAGGGAAGGTAATGCTCTCATATGGGATAATAATTTTTATATTTAGGATTATTGTAAAGATAAAGAACAGAATTTAGGTACAAAGCATAATACTAGGCCAAGTCCCCAAATAGTAGTTGCTATTATTATTTTAAAATGTTCTCTTTATTGCTCTTGTTATAGTTATATAAAATTTAACTAAATTCAAAGAAACAAGATTTGAAAAGCACTTGGCTTTGAGAAAAGAGGGGAGGAAAACATCAGAACATGACGGGAAAGATGTGGAGATGGAAGTGCCCGTGTGTAGAGTGAGCCTGGGGGCGGGGCCTCTTCATCCTATGGGGCCGCTCCTCAGCCTTGTGACCAATTAATTTCTTCAACAGCTGGAAGCCACTTCTGTTTATCACTTTCACATCCATCTCTCTAAGCCTAAGCCTAAACCAATGCCAGCCCCTTCCTCAAAGCTTTTCCCGCCTCCAATCAGAATGGAGAGTGTGCCCCGGCCAGGTGGTTCAGTGGGTTGGAGCGTCATCTTGTGCAACAAAAGGTTGCAAGTTCAACCCCAGGTCAGGGCACTTATGGGAGGCGACACATAGATGTTTCTCTCGCATTGTTTTTCTCTCTCTCTTTCTCTCTCTAAAATCAATTTTAAAAAGCACATATCCTTGGGTGAGAATTAAAAAAAAAGAAAGAAAAGAATGCGGAGTGTTTCCTCTGGGTACTCATAGCACAACACACACAAGTACAGTGAGTATATACATATTCATGTATCTGTCTCCCCCACTGAACTCTTCTGAGTCTCTTGCACTTAGTGGGCACCCAAGAAGCATTTACTAAAATAACATGTGGTTCATAGTGAGTTTAAAGTTTACATTTTTAATGTAGGTGTTGGGGATAGCCCCCAACCTCAGATGTATAAAAAAAGTAAATTTACTTTCCTGTAAGTCCTACTCACTTCCCTCGAGTGACAGAAATGGAACAGCAGCCCATTAGGGAGCCTCCTGCTTCTCCCGAGGACTGGATCTCAGTTCTGAAGGGCTCACATGGAGCCGTCTTGTTCTCAGTCTTCCAGCCACACAGCTCATGGCTGGGTAGTCCCTTGTTCCTTGATTCTTCTCAGTGCTTCTTGGGCTCAAGAAAATTTATTCTACACTCCAACCCCTGGTTCTGGTGCTGCGTGGGCCCAGATGCTCAGACGCTCAGAGCCATGCCCACTCTAGCACTCTGGGCTGGGTTGCCTCTGTGGTCTACCAGGGGACTGGGGTGCAAGGGTGCTCTGGGCTCAGCTTCCCAAACCCATCTGTGGTTTCTGTGGTCATTTCCCACTGCCACCTTCCAGGCCACAGTAGAGGAGGCAGGGCACAGGCCTCTTTCCTCAGAGCTACCTGCTTATGATTTTTATTTTCTTTCTTCCAGTATCCCAAAGGGTCCGACAAGGCCTGGACTTTGGAGTGTCAAAAGTTTTCCCTCCACTTATTAAGGTGCTGACTGTCCTCTGGTCTAGCTGCCTGATTGAGGGAAGAGTGGAAGGGTAACAGGAAGGGTAGCTGAAGGGTTGGGAGATCTGACATGTCAGCTATGCAGGCCTCTGGTGAGGTGAGCTCATGGCAAGGAAAGAGAACTGGAAATGTGGATTTGGGAATCAGTAGAGTGGTGATCACCATAGCTGAGAGTGAATCCATTTTCTCCATGTTTGTCCAAGGGGAAAAAATCATCAATCAAGTCATTCTTTTAATTAAGCACTGTGCTCATTACCCCTAAGGGACAGACAGGAAGCTTGCAATTTACTTCTAAGAACCTTTCTCAGTGTGGCCCCAGGCTCCCTCTGCAGCCTCTCTTCTCACCACTGCCTTCCTGGCCCACCCTTGCCCACCCGCTTCTCACTCTCGCCTTTGCCAGGCTGTTCCCCGAGGCTGGAATGCCTGTGAGGCTCTCTCCCTTCTCTTCCCCAGCCTGCAACTCATCCTTAAAGAAGCTCAAATGTCTTCTCTGGAAAGCTTTCTTGAGGCCTGCAGTGGTATTTCCTGTAGCTCTCTTCCAGCCGGCATTATCCCAGCAACCACTGACCTGTGAAATATCTGAGGCAGGCTCTGCATCTACCCCTGGTGCCTCACCTAGCCCTCGGCACCTGGCAGATTCTCGGTAAATATTTGTTGACTGAATGAGGGAATGAAAAGTTGTCAGTGACAGAACAATAATGATATCTAAGCAGTCAACCACAATGAGAGTCAACATCTGTTGCATGTTCCAGATACTGTTCTAAGCACTTTACTCTCTTTCAGCGTCTTATTTAGTCCAAGTGGCAATCCTATGAAATAAGCACAATCTTTATCTCCATGTACAGATGAAAACGCTGAGAAATAGAGCAGCCAAGTTGCCCAGCCTTTAGAGCAGCTGCTCAGCCTTGGGCAGGCTTCTCAATTCCTCTAGACTCTAGTCTCCTCTCACTGAAGGGAGGGCACTGGGTTCTGTGGTCTACGCGATCACTTTCAGTTTGGAAAATCTGTGACTTAATAGGCAGGGTATGACTAAGATGCAGTATATGCAAATGGTGGAACCAGGCTGACCACAGGGCTTGCAGGGGGAGAGAGATATGTTGGGAAACCAGATGCCCAGGAAAAGGCCACATTGTGGCTCCCATGCTTTCGCAGGAGTGGCCCATGCACTCCCTTCTCACAGAGGCAGCTGGGTTGTGGGCTGGAGGCCCATTGTGGGGCGTGCGGGAGGCAGCCAATCACTGATTCTCTCTCATCATTGATGTTTCTCTCTCTCTCTCTCTCTCTCTCTCTCTCTCCCTTCCTCTCTGAAATCAATGAAAATATACATTTTAAAAAATGTTACTGTTATCCTAGTAACTTAGTCCGCAGTGTTTTGTAGACTGGAGAGCTAGAAGCGGGAGGGGGCAAAGAGTACATAACAAATAAATCGAACTTAAGCTCACTGCTGATTTGAATCATATATTCAAAGAAACAACTATTAATGGAAAAAGAAAATAGGGAAGGAGGCTGTAAATTCCAGGAATTGCTCTCTTTTCATGTTGATGAGGATGTTATTGAAGTTGAGGATGGGAGAAGGGGGTCAGGTAAGAAGGGGTGGGGCCCGGGGTGCAGGGGGGCATCCTTGGGGGCCCAGGCATGGCCCTGGCAGTCATGGTAGCTTCTGAAAGCAGATCCACTGCTAGTAGGACTTCAAGAGGTAAAGAATAGCCCTGACCAGTTTGGCTCAGTGGATAGAGTGTCGACCTGCGGACTGAAGGGTCCCAGGTTCAATTCTGGTCAAGGGCATGTGCCTTGGTTGCAGGCACATCCCCAGTGGGGGGTGTGCAGGAGGCAGCTGATCAATGTTTCTCTCTCATCGATGTTTCTGACTCTCTATCCCTCTCCCTTTGTCTCTGTAAAACATCAATAAAATATATTTTTTTTAAAAAGAGGTAAAAAATGGAGCAGGGCCTGGGCTTGCGTGGGGTTATTATGTGATGAAGCATAGGAAATTCATCTATCTCCCTCTGAGGACACAGGGACGATAAAGAGTTTAGCTGCAAAGACAGGCAATATGGAGCCCAGAGGGTGATGTGGGACTGATCACGTACTAGCAGCCTGACACTGTGATCCATTATCTTATTACTTTCAAGATGAATATTGTTCCTGTGTTATTTCCTAGGGCTGCTATAACCAAGTGTAACAGATTGAGTGGCTTCAACAACAATAATGTATTGCCTCACGGTTCTGGGAGGCTAGCAGTCTGAAATCATGGTGCTGGCAGGAGTGGTTCCTTCTGAATGCTGTGAGGGAGAATCTATCCCAGGCCTCTCTCTCCAACCCCTGGCTGTTTGCTGACAATCTTTGGTATTCCTGGCTTATAGATGCATCAGTCCAACCTCTGCCTTCAGCTTCACATGGCATTTTCACTGTGCTTTCACATGAGCATTTTCTTAGAGCAGTAATCAAATTGAATTAGAGCTCTAGCCAGCTCTAAGAAGACATCATCTCAATTAATTACATCTTCAACTACCCTATTTCCACATAAGGTCACATTCTGAATTAGTGGGTACATTCTGAGTCAACATTTTTGTGGGTTTTTTTGGGGGGGGTGGACACCATTAAACCAATAACAGTTTCCATTTGAGAGATCAGCAGACTGAGGCTCAGAGAGGCTCAATGCATTGCCCACGATCATCCGACTAAGTAAGGATCAGAATCAGGATTTGAACCCATGTTTCTCTAACTTCAAGACTGAGATGCTCTTATCTTCTCTGTGAACTGAGGGTTAGTTAAGAGAAAATGGTAAGTTCAAGAGGGAAAAGGCTAACAGCAATCCATGTGCGTGTTGAACTAGAGAAGTAGCAAGAGGGCTATTGGCAAGTGGCCAGGGCTCAGTTAAGCTGGAGGAAATAAAATTCTCCTGGCAGGTCTGCGTAATCAGATGTCAACGGGTATATTTTGATAACTCATAATATTGATGCACCGTAAGATGGGAATGGTAGTGTTGGGATTTGAGAAGTCCTTCTCCAAATTTTTGGGGAAAGCTACTGAGTGCTATTTTTAGAGCAGAAGGTCAGAAAAAGATAATGATAGCAATATCAATACTTCTGCAGTACTTTATGTTTTTATAGGGTGCTTACCCTGTGCAGTATCTATGGCCAACCTTAATTTACTGACAAAGAAAGTGAGGCTCAGAAAAGTAATTACAGACATGTGCTGCTTAATGATGAGATACATTCTGAGAACTACATTGTTAGAGGATGTGTTGTGTGAACATCATAGAATGCATTTACACAAACCTAGATGGTATAGCCTACTACACACCTAGGCTACACGGTATACCACCGTCTTCTCTGCCACGCATCGTTGACTAAAATGTCCTTATGCAGTGCATGTCTGCACATGGCTTACCCAGGAACACCCTGGTGGGAAGAATGGCCAGGGTTCTGTCCTGTTCTCTTTCCACTGAGTGCCCTTCAATGTCTTCTTCACAGTCAGAAAGAGAAGACATCACTAAGAGACAGCCAAGAGACAGCTAAGGGACAGCCAAGAGACAGCTAAGAGACAGCCAAGAGACAGCTAAGAGACAGCGCAGGAGAGAAAAGAGAAGAGGGACAAAGCCCTGTCCTCAAAGACCATGTTTTAATGCCAAGGTAGAGACAACCAAAGGAACAAGTGAATTCACACTGGGCGGAATCACAGAACTGAGGAGGAAAGAGATGGTGATAGACAGCCTTAAATGCTGGGGGAAGGTCAGGAGAAGGAAGGTGGAGAACATGCCACGGGATTTGGAAATGAGCAGTTCACAGGTGACCTCTGAAAGTTCCAGGAGAGCAGTGGGCGGAAGCTGGTGTGCAGGGGGTGGGGTTGAGGAAATGGGATGATGAGTGGCTCCATTTTTCATTCAGAAAGTTTGGCAGGGAAAGGGAAGAGAGAACAGGAGCGTAGCTGGAGGGCACAGCAGGACCCAGCAAAGGTTTTTCCAAGGGGGGGGGGGAGGAGGGGCGGGCGCAGGGGGACCTGTGCGTGTCTGGAATACATCTGATTTCAAGGCTATCCTCTGTTTCCAGATGTTCGACAGTCAATGATGAACACGATAATGTCTCCATCTGTCAGCCGAGTTGTAATCCTTCTGCTCTCACAAAGACTTCCGTGTTTACTAACATGTGTTATTCATTTTGTTTGCATTGTAGTGGACAGCATATTGCTTAACATGCGTCTACACTGGGTTTAGGTCTTCATTTCCATGTGGCAACATTTATTGCATCGTAACCAAGAACTTGGTTTTTGAATTGAGTCATATCTGGATGTGAAGATTGGATCTGCAGCCCAGGGCCAGTTACTGTCCCCTAGCCTCAGTTTCTCCACCTCCTGGAATCCAGGGATCATATCTATGACAGTATTGTCAGTAGAATTAAATGAGCTAATCCATGCACAGTACTTAACACCATGCCTGGAACATAAACACTCAATCCATGGCAAGTACTAGCAGTCTTAGGTGAAGCAGTAAAAGCAAATACCACCACTGCCTTGTCCTTAAAATCAAAGTGGGGAACTTGTTTTTGCTTTTTGCGCCTCTCTACACTGTACAGGGATCTCACCGTCTCCTTTTACCAGGATCTTCTTTAGATCAGGGACTAAGGGTACTGAATTTGCCACCCTCTGAGGCAGCACAGACCCCTCCCCCACTCATTCCTCCACTATCAGGTCAGTCTGTGTGTGGGAAAAGAGATCTGAGTTCTTTTCAAACAGATCTCAAATGAAGGGGGAGGGAAAAGAGAGAAGAGAGGGAAGGACACCAAATGAAACTCTTTGATCTAAAAACATACCCCCAACACTCCCCCCTCCGCCCCAACACACACACACACACACACACACACACTTGTTTTCTCTCTAGCCAGTCTGTGTCCACAAGCCTTCCTTTCTGAGGCCTCTTGGACAAAGATAAGAACATCGCTGAGGATTTGTACTTTTGTAGATATTACAAATTTTATAATTCAATGAACCAACACACTTCCTTCGTAGCCTATAAAATCATTACTGGAGTAGGTGCTTGGAAAAATTACAGAATTATATACACGTTTTCTAATGTTTAGAAAGCTATCCATTTTGGGGAATTGATGGGGAGAGGGATGGGGGGAGGAAGAGCTGCTGAATCGCTGCGGGCCAGACTGCCCCGGAAACCCAGACAAATATAAACAAATATCCATGCCCACCGTGATTTTCTTTCAAGTTTTCTCGGCTCTTCACAAATGCCACTTTTCCTTTGATCAAAGTGTCTTCTGAAGACCTGGGGGGAAAGATGGAACAGGCTTCCCGCTGCTCTCACCCCATTTTATCTCATGGAGACCCTCTGCTGATTAGGCGAAGGCCACTTGGCCGGGGAGCCCACACAGCCCTGCTTCTGGAATGTGCGCTACAGTACTCTCCGCTGTCACGGGAAGAGTGATTGCCTCTCTGGAGTGTGAAGATAAACAGATTTCTCTGTCTGCAGAGCTTGTTCCCAGCACCACCTCCCCACCCCTGCTCTGGGAGGACCCTCTGGTCATCCCCCTGCTTTAAACACAAGCCCCAAATATGGCTGCTGTGCACCCAGACTTTTCCTACCGTCACATATAATTTGACAATATGTCAAACAATCTCAGGACTCCTGGGAGGATGGGTGGCTAGCACAACTGGGGTTCGTGGATGGAGGCAATGCTGAGACAAACTGGTTCAAAAATAGCGAGCCAACAGGAAAACAGAAGACAGGGTACGAGCACACAGTGGTCTCTGATGTTATCGTCGCCTGAGAGCAGTTGTTTGAATTTCTTCCTGGAACTTCCATGGATCTTGCCAAGATCTCGCTGGGAACCCCTTGCCTGTTCCCTTGCTCATGGCGGGGCCCCAGATCCTCAAGGTGGCCACCTCCTCCTCCAGCGAAAGAAGGAAGCCCCAGTGCATCTTCTTTGTTTATTTGCTGTGATTCAGCAGCAGGTGGGGGTGCAGAGTGACTCCAGGAGTCATGCACTTGTGCACTTCATAACCCAGTGAAAATCGGACATGAGTATGTCCCTCAGTGCATAATGTGAGAGGTCAGGGTGGGCAGGGCGCAGTTTGGTTGCAAGAAGCCATGGGCCAGCTCTCAAAATTCATCTTCCTTTTCATGGCAAAAGCAATGGGCTTTGTCGTCAGGACAATGACAGTTACTGGCCTGATTTGCAAGCCCTGGATTTATCTTTTCAAAGTAAAGGCCCCACATAAATCGAAGGAATAAACACTGTTCCCTAATGGATCCACACATGCAAATCTCAGGTCTGGTGGTGGTGCTCACGCACAGAAAAGCACAGCCCCGGGCCAGGTAGGAATTTTAAACCAATAACCTTCTCAGAACAGCCAATTGGGTCAATAATCCCCCAGCAGCAGGTAACAAAAGGCTGCTTGATGAGTTGCAGACAGCGCTCCCTGCCAAAGGCCCCTAATGGTCAGAAGTACATTCCCTGGTGTCTTGGGGCTTTTGTCCTAGAAAAATCTCTCCAGGCTCTGTGGGTTCCCTTCTGGCGCCAGCTCCCCTGGCAGGTGAGGGGAGGGAGGAAGCAGAGAGAAGAAGGGCTTCCTTCTGCAGTAGCCCCAGGAAAGTGCTCTGCAGGGAGGAGGGAGGAGAGCTGGGGAAGGGCTGTATTTCACTGTCTTCTGCTTCCGCTAGGGCAACCTGGGGCAGGCAGTAGAGTGAGCTTTGGGGACCTAGGACCCCTTCTTGGGCCTCCAAGAAAGGACCAGCTTTCCATCTGATCTCAGGCAGGAGAGGCCAGGCCCCATACCTCAGCAAACTTTGGAGGGTGCAAGCTCAGCATTGGCACCCATTTCTGTGTCTCCTTTCCTTCCCACCAGTTCTTCCACACCCAGCACCCAGCATGTTCTCATCCCCCAGGTCTCAGCTTGAAGTCACCTCCTTTCTAGGCACCTACTTGAAGTCTCTCCCTTCTCTTTCCCCCTTTTTCTTTAATCTCTTGATTCCTCCTTACACTCAGCTTGATTGACAGCTGTACACTCATCTCCTCCAAACCTAGGGTTGCTGAGGTCAGATCATGCCTGCCTGGCTGGCTGGCTTGTATACAGCAGCATCTTACTGAGTGCTGAATTAATGGGGGATCACATCCAGGTTCTCTCTCTCCCAAAGCATCTTCTTACTCTTTAACATTCATAGAGGGTCTTCTAGAACAAAGAGAATAAATGCTAATCCATATAACACTCACCCTGTCAGACACTCCACTAAGACTGTTCATTTACTTGTCTAGACCTCACAACTCTGTGATGTAAGCATAATTCTTACAATCTCCCTTTCACAGACAATGAAAGTCAGTTTATGTGACTTGCCTGAGGTCACGCAGCTTGTAATTGGCAGGGTGGGTTAGGAATATGGGAGTCGATCTGCCAAGCTCAGACCCTGATTAT
The DNA here is from genome assembly GCA_004026665.1 of Murina feae. Taxonomy (NCBI): domain Eukaryota; kingdom Metazoa; phylum Chordata; class Mammalia; order Chiroptera; family Vespertilionidae; genus Murina; species Murina feae. The sequence goes on from PVJC01017934.1 coordinate 11,574, forward strand.
AGAGTCTCCTCATCCTATAGCAGCAAATGGGGGCCTTTTCCCTAAAGGCTGAGTTCAAAGGCTATAAGAGGCTCCACCAGATGTACTGGTGAACAAGCAAGGGAATTTTTGGTAAATATAAATATCCCCATTTACTTGAACGGGCTGGCTCCCACCCCTTTTTAGTAGGCTGTCATAAGTCAGAAAGGCAAACAGCTTCAGTAGCCCCCTTCAGGAACTCCCCTCCCCCAGACTTGAATATTGAGAGAAAAATGATGATGAACATTAAAGTTCCAAGAAAGGAGCTTGTTGTGAGGAGAAAGGCTGGTTCTGCAAGGAATGTTAGGTCATTAAACCAAACAAAGCCCTGTCCCGTGGTAGGTAAGGCAGGGGGCCTTGTTTTTGAGCCCTGAACCTGGGGGAAGGGTAGATGAAAAGAATTCTTCCTTCAGGGCCTTGCGGGGAGGGAGTATATTTGCAAATCAACGAACTCGAGGGGCAGCTATAAAGCAAGGTTCTCGCGTGCTACCCTCACTCTGATTTGGATTGGATCAATCCCGGAGTCCGTGCGTGTTATTAAAACTGTGATTTCTCCACTTCTTCAAAGCATCGCTTAGTTTTTTGGTCTTCTGCAACAGTTGAAGCACAAGAGCATCTGAAGGAGTTGAGCTGGTTGTGGGATCTCTTGTTGGGATGAGAGGCAGCTGCCTGGGGCTGTAGGATAGGTGTCTGGAGACTGTCATCAGTTACCGGCAGGGGTGGCTGGCCGGGGGCTGTTTTCCCCAGGATCCTCAGACCATCCTGTTGCAAAGGGGATCCAGCCCACAGATCCCACCTTCCCAGTGGGATTCTCTAACGGGGCCTGGAGTCTTATAATTTCTGCAAAGCACTCATTGTTATTATTCTGTGGGATCCCCATGAACAACCCTATGACTGGAAAAACATGCATAAAATACAGGAACATGTTTTCCTTTTGGAAAATTGTGCTAATAAATGGATGGCTCTAGGAGTGATCATGCACTCCTTTTGGGATGCCGGTGGGAGTAAACCCTGCATGGTGGGAGGCGGTGAGGAGGAAGGCTGGATGGGCAGGGGGCTATTTTATGGAAGCTCTTAAAATTCACAGAAGTTTGAATGCTCTATTGAGTCTTAGGATGCCTGTGAAACTTTTTGAACTAAGCAATGTCCATTCATTTGTTCATAATTTAACAGAATGGTAACCACAGGTGCTGTCGTGATGAATAAGCCGGTTCCTGCCTTGTGTGATCTCTTGGACTGGTAGAGAAGACAGGTGTATAAGCAAACAACTACAACCCAGCTGCACAAGTGTGCTGGCAGAGGGATGTCCAAATAGCTGCCCAAGCACAGGATGGAGGGCTTTCCCTGGGGCAGGAGTTGGGGCCGAGGCCTCCAGGAAGGTTTCCTGGAGAGAGAGGTCATAGGTGATGAATAGGTGTTCACTAGTAGGGGTTTGATTATAGGTGTGGAGGACGTTCCAGTAAGAAGAAAAAGCAACAGTCCAAGCCCCAGTGTGGGAAAAAGCAATTCAGGAATGCCAGTCATATGGTATGGAGTATTTTGGGGAGAGAGGAAGAGAAAAAGAGATAATAGTGATAAAAACAAAATAGAAAGAAAAGAGGTTAGGAAAGCTGTTGGGGGTCTGCTGATGAAGAGCCTTGCCTGTCCACATCAGAGTTTGAGGCCCGTCCCAGCCTTTCTCCTACTGCTTTCCAGAGGAACACCAGAGCCCTTGGTATGGTAGCAGACATTCCAGTTGGAAGGGGTCCTGTGGTCTATGGTCTAATACACGTAAGGAGTTCTTGGGTTGGACCAAGGTCTTTTTCGCTTCCTGAATTCTCAGAGAGCTTTTTGTTTGTTTTTAGCATGAAGCATGGTGTTCAGTTGTAGAGGATAAAAGCACTTGTGTAAGATTCAATAAATCTTTGAGAGATAGAAGGGTTCTCCAGAGGAACAGAATAGAGTGTACACATATATGTATGTGTGTGCATGTCTGTCTGTCTATTTATTTATCAAGAGGAAGGGAAGGGAGAGAGAGAGACTTAATTTAAGAAATTGGCTTACAAAATTGTGGTAGTTGCCACGTCTGAAATTTGCAGAGCTCACCAACAGGTTAGAAATTCCAGAATAAAGTATTGAGTCTGAAGGCAGTCTAGAGGCAAAATTTCTTCCTCTTCTGGGGACCTTAGTCTTTTCTCTTAAGGCCTTCACCTGATTGGAGGAGGCCCACCCATATTATGGAGGTTAATCGGCTTTATTAAAATTCTACTGATTTAATGTTAATCTCATTTAAAAAAAAAAGAACTTCACAGCAACATCTAGACTGCTGTTTGAATGAGCAACTGAGCACTATAAGCTAGTAAGGTTGACGTGTAAAATGAATCGACATAAGCACACATAAGGCACTAAACACTGCTCTGGACACTGGGGCCACCACAGTGAACTAAATGGATGATGTCCCTGACCCTATGGAGCTTATGTTCCTATAGAAGAGTCTGACTGTCACTTCTGGAATGAGTTTGGGGTGGGAAGGGTGGAGGAGGTTGGGGTCTGGGAGGCCAGAGGAGAGAATCTTACAATAGCATGAAGACAGGAGGTAACGATATTAAGATTGGAATGGGAGCAGTGTGACAGAAACGGCAGAGGCTAATAAAAGATGTGTTTTAGAAGAGGAATAAGTAGTAATTAAAATAATAGGAAGGATGCCAAGCTCTTCATTTTACAAAGAAGAAAACACAGATCTTGAGAGGTGATATGACAAGTTTAAGATCTCATGACATGTGGTGAAATTCTTGATACCAGACATCTCTCCGCAGGTTTGACTAACATCCTGGATACTGTGTATCACAGGTCTAGGCCAAATTTTAATCAATGTAAATTTAAGAAAAATATATACCTGACGATGCTTTATTTGCCTACAACCAAACATAGCCTATTGTGAAAAATCAGACCAAGATTTGAGCTGAATGGGCCAGATGATGGTGTATAGCATAAAGTGCGCTTAACTTGAAAATGGTGGGATGAAAGGTCAGGTTATCTGAGAACACGTGAGAACTTTGCCTGAGACAAGACCCACAACAAGTCAGGTTGCAAATGATATAGCAGCCCCAGTGTGTTTTTTCTGATGACCCAGCCCCACTGCAGGGGCAGAGGGAGTACAGATTGTGGGCAAGAGTGGGGAGACCCAGCAGTAAAAGCCCCACCCTTGATGGGCAGTGAGAGCCTCAGAACAGCCCAGTGCAGCTCTGAGAGGGGCCGCCCGAGGCACCCTTGCTTCCTCCTGAGTCCAGCTGTGTTCAAGCTGCTACCAGAGGCTTCAACTTCACTTAGCATTTGTTCTGACTACACTTTGGAAATGTTTTTTATGGCAAAGCAGCACCGTTACATTTAGACATTTAAAAAATAACAGAGGGTCAACTGAATTCATCTTACTCCAGGACGGCAGCTGCCAGATCAAAGAGACCACGTGTCCATGGGCCACCAGATAAACAGACACCCTGGGTGTCCCTCGTCTCCTTCCCAAAGCCTGGTGTGGGGTCAGATGGCTCCTGTGGCTGCTGGGTTCAGGCTGAATTGGGCCTGGAGGTTGGGTTTATGTAAGTGAGAGTCCCAGCATCCCATTTAGTTTGAGGTCAGCTGGGATCTGCCCTCCTTTCTGGCCTGTCTTTCCCAAGCGATGCTGAGCTAGACCATCCTGCCCCTCCCCCTTCAAAAAGGCTCCTCTTCCCTGGGCTCACTATGGCCCAATCAAGCTGAGAGGCAATAAAATCAAAGGCAGCCTGGGATTAGGCACCATTGGCAGGTACACAGAGAAGCCCCCTGACTATACAGCAGGGTGCAGTGAGGGCAGAGGAAGGCTTCAGAAAGTTGGTAGAAATCAAATTGGGCCTAGAGAGGACTCAGGCGCATGAGATGCTTGGAATAACCATGATTAATTGGGAGGGACTGCTGTGTGCCAGGCTGAGCAGTTTCCATATATCGCATTCTTCATGTTCAAGGAGGGCGAGTAACACGGCTGTTTTGCTCACCGCTGTATACCTGACATCCAGAACAGGTTCTTGTTCAGTAAATATTTACCTAAGCCCTGGCCAGGTAGCTCAGCTGCTTAAAGCATCGTCCTGATATACCAAGGTTGTGGGTTTAATCCCCGGTCAAGGCACATATAAGAATCAACCAATGGCTCTACCAGCATGGCTCAGGGCTTGAGCTTTGACCAATCAATCAGAGGTTGGATTCCCTGTCAAGGCACCTGCCCAGGTTGTGGGCTCGATCCATAGTAGAAGGTGTGAGGAAGGCAGTAATTCTCTCTCATTGATGTTTCTATCTCTCCCTCTCCCTTTCCCTCTCTCATATCAATAAAAAAATATATTTTTTTAAAAAAGAAGCAACCAATAAATGCACAAGTAAATAGAATAACAAATGGATGTTTTGCTTTCTCCCCCCAACCCCATAAGAAAAAAATAAATTTGCCTAATACCAGAAGGGTAGGCATTATTATCTTTCACAGTGAAGAATTTCAGTTGAGAGAGAGAAAGTGGCCTGCCAAAGCCACTGGGATGAAGTCAGGACTGAAGCCCAGGTCTTTCAGACCCAGAGCTCCCACTCTCAGCCATTCCACTGCACTGGAACCGCTGGGCTCAGAGGGGGCTTGGGACCTGCAGCGGGTCCTCTGGAATCAATGCTGGGACCTACCCATCTGGACTGTGGAAAACTAAATGGAGTCATCAGAAGAGGTCAGCATCATTCTCACCCCCTTCTACATACCACCCCCATCACAGCAACTTCAGGGGCGAGCCTCTCAGCCCGCAGTCAGACTAGAACAGTGGGCACACAGTGGCTACTTGCAAATACTATTTGAATGTGTGTCCTCTCCTTACATGTTCATTGTATTTTTTCCTTGCATGTTTGAATGGCTCTTTAACTTTGCTTGCATGTATATCTGGTTGTCCTAATTAGATTGTCAGTGAGGTGTCTGCTCTCAGGGTTATTCTCTGACGTATTCTTTCCCCCATTCGCCTCTCCCCTTCCCTCCCCCCCTCCCCGCCCCACCATAGCCAGGCCAGGGTGGAGCACATGGCACCACTTCCCTAAGCCCAACATGGGAAAAAGCTTGTTAGGAAGCGCTCCCCAGGCAGGGGCTCAGAGTTTCCCAGGTCTCCTCCTCCTCTTTCCACTATTAGTTCTCTCAGTTGCTCCATTTGTGTGACCCCATGAAAGAGACTGAGCAGCATGGGAGGATGAGAAAAAGGCTGGTTCCTACCCTCAAGGCTGTAACAGAACAGGTGACACAGACACACTTATTAATAACGATATCTCAAAGTAGAAAGAAATGGTTCCATTAGAGAGATGCAGATAAAGCTCAGTACAGCACCTCACAGGAGGGAGAGATTGTTTCCAGCTGTGGCGACTGGGGACGATGGCTTCTGGGATGTTCACTGTCTTATGCCACTCACCCCCATCAAAGAGAGGTGACCTCGAAGGACTTCAAAGGACCCCGCTAACGAAGGAGATAACTGAGCATGGGAGAGCCTCCTTGGTGGTGGCCCTTGGAGTACTTTTGCACTCACTGCAAAGGGGATCCTGTTTAAAGACTCATGCTGACCCAGAGAGCTCAGAAAGCAGAGGGCAGAGAGCAACCCCTGACTGGAGGTAATTCTGGAAAGAGAAGTTTTAGAAGAGCGTGAGAGCAGAAGCCAGACTGCAAGGATATAAGTTGGGAATGTATAGTGAGGAAATGGAGACATCGAGGCATGTGCTCAGCAAACATTTGAGTGCCAGCTATATGCTCGGCACACAGCTGTACACTGGGGATACAGAAATATGCAGGACAGACATGTTCCTACTCTTTGGAACTAGCAGCCTCTAAGTCATTTCAGGAAGACTGGGACCCTGACCGGAGTGGCTTGGTGGTTGAGCACTGAGTCGTGCACCTAGAGGTCACTGGTTCAATTCCGGACAGGGCACATGCGCGGGTTGCAGGCTCCATGCCCAGTAGGGGCCATGTAGGAGGCAGCCAATGGATGTTTCAACCCAGAAGATTGAGGAAATGTTATGTGCCCACTATACCTCAATAATTAAAAAAAAAAAAAAGAAGAGAAAGGAAAAGAAGTTTACAGGTGCCATGAAGAGGACCAAGAGGATAGCACTGCAGAGTAATTGAGGAAAGGTTGGCTTTGTTTTGCTGTTTTGGTATTAAGACGAGTGGGACTGGGTGTGGTCTCAGGCTGAGGGGAGACAGAAATGGAGAGGCAGGGGGAGATACCTAAGAATTCGAAATCCTAGAGGAGATGTAGAATGCACGTCTCATAAATGATCTCATTGGTTCCTTACAATAACCCTGTAAGGTGGTTATTATTAGAGTTGAGGAAACTCAGTGCAGGGTCACAGTGCAAGTAGACAGAGTCAGAGATGTAAAGCCAGGTCCAACTGCAACAGCCAGGCTCACCTCGCAACTCTTTACAGGGAACAGCCCACGTGCGCCTGACTTTTCACAGGGCCAAGCAGTGCAGCACAGGAATGGGGATTGTCTTCCCCTGCCTCAGGCTGCTCCATGCCCATCTGCAATAACGGTCTGGTCAGATCTGGGTGGCTGGCACGAAGGCTGACTGCTCCTTCCTCGCATCAGGCCTACACTGAACCATCCTTAGGGGCACTGATGCTTCCTTTGGGCAATGCCCAGCATCATTTGCCCAGCCCATTCTCTTAGGCTCAGGAAGTCACTTTCTCTCCACTCACCCCAGTTTAGGCTCTCTTACCTTATAAGCAGAGCTTAGCACATAGTAGGTGCTGTAGAAGTGATTGACAAATAACATTTGGCATTCCTAAAGCAATCAACTCGTGTGGAATATCAAAAAAGTATAGGGTGGGTCAGACATACCTAGATTTCAACTCCCTTTCTGGTACCTAGAAGCAGTGTGACTCAAAACAAGTTACTTGTTTTCCCTGAACTTGTTTGCTCTTTTAAAAAATGAGATAACAAAGCCTTCATGCACTGTCCTGAGGATTAAATGAGATAATTCATAACAAGTACTAAACATTTTCTTCATTACTATCTAAACTAATAAAAGCGAAATAGTAAAATTAACCGTTTCTCCGAGACAGGGTAAGCCACGCCCACCAGCCAATCAGAGTGGCTGTATGCAAATTATCCCAGCCATCTGTTGCCTTCCTGCAGGCCACACGGGTGGGGGGGCCGGAGGAGTGACCGTCCGCAACCCCACACCTCCAGGCAGAAAGCAGCCTGGAAGTAGGTCCGTGATCACGGGGGCACCGGCACACATACCTCCGCGAGTGCCCGAGCCTCCGCGATCAATTTCAGGTGGCAGGGCAGCCCAGGCCCCGGCCCAGGCCCCGAGGCTGCCCTGCAGCTGGAAGTAGATCCATGATCTCGGGGGCTCGGGCACAGAGGCGTTTGTGCCCGTGCTCCTGCGATCGATTTCAGGCGGCAGGGCAGCCGGGGCCTGGGGGAGCAAGCCAGCCCAGGCCCCAAGGCTGCAGCCTGGAAGTAGATCTATGATGGGGTGGGGGCATGGGCACTCAGGGAGGGGTAGCCTCCCTGAGTGCCCGTGCCCCCACCCCATGGATTCCAGGCGGCTGGGCAGCCTGGGGGGTGGGGGGGAGGCGGAGGATCCGAGCCAGCTCCGCCCCTGAGGCTGAGGCCTGGAAATCGGTGCGGGGCACACAGCACACAGGGAGGTGTGCCCTCTGTGTGTGCTGTGTGCCCCAATGGGTTCCAGGGTCCCAAACTGTGAGAGAGCACAGGCAGGGATTAAGTACCCCCCAACCCCTGCCGAGTGCACAAATTTTTGTGCACCGGGCCCCTAGTCCTATATAATAAAAGCCTAATATGCTAAGTGTCTAGTTGTTCAGTTGACCATTCAACCAATTAAAGCATAATAAGCTAATGATATGCTAAAGATGCTCAACTGCTCGCTATGACATGCACTGACAACCAGGGGGCAGATGCTCCAACCAGTAGGTTAGCTTGCTGCTGGGGTCCAGCCAATCAGAGCAAGATGGGCTGGATATGCCCTGGAGCACTCCCATGATCCCTCTCCTGCTGGCCAACCTCCTGCTTCCCTCCCTGGTCCTGATCTTGCACTTCTGGGGTCCCTCAGGCTGGCCTGTTGCCCTCTTGCAATCCAGGTTAAGGGACCCCCCCCACACCCCTCTAGTGTTTCTAATAAATGTTGGCTTCTTCTCACTTCAAATACATTTTAATAAAGCACTAACCCTCACAAAAGCCTGTGGGATTCGTTCCTGATCCTTATTGAACACTGGGGGCAAGTCTCAAAGAAGGGAACAGGACCAAAAGCATTTTCAATGGTCAGAAATCTGACTGGGTTTGCTTCTCAAAATAGAAAAACCTCTACCTTTCATGTGCTGTCACAAAGGGCGTGTGCACCCCAGAAGTGCACTTTAAAGTAATCAAGAGAAAAGAACTGCCTTTTGCAAACACTAGGTGCAATATTGATGACATCTTTCAAAGCCACTGCAGAATCCTCTAATAGAGCTCATTTGCTGGTGACATCATGAGATGCCTGGCTGATCTGAGAGCAGACTCATTTATTAGATCAGGAGAAAGCCAAAACCGCAGCAGGGAAGGTCTCCCATAAGCAACAATAGATGAAGCCACGCTAACTCTCTCTCCCACACACCTCCTGCTCCCGTTCTGCAGATGCACGGGGGCAAGAGCAGGAGGAACTGTTCTGGGATGTAGCAACCCCTGTCTTCCCAACCCACTGGGACGCCAAGCCTCTAGTGAAGTCCACAGGGCTCTTTAGAACCACTGTCGCACAGCCTCCTGGTTCCATTCCACATTTTAACCCTGGAAAGATTGGAAAGATGTGGGGTTTTAAATATAAACGTCAAGGCCACATACAAAACATTTGGTTAGTTAGCGATGAAATAAAGTGATATTTTGGGTAATAAGTTCTATACCGCCATCGATGTGACCTGTCGTTGTGTGATGTGATTTCCCTAGCAAGCTAAAACCATCAGCTTAGCTCTAATCGACGAAACCAGTGGGGAGACTGTTCTCCTTCTCCTCTTCCTCCACAATAAACAAGGAACCATCATCTATTTCAGATAACAAATAAGACCTCACCTAGAGTCAAAAAATAACTCTTTCCTCTTTAAAATGAACACATCCAAAGTGTTCTGCTAAGGCTGGTACCGGAGAAAAAAAGTTTTGACAACCTGACATTCAAAGGTCAGAATCTCACTTAGGATTATGTTCTCCAGCTCCATCCATACTCCTGCAAATGCTAAGAACTCCTTTGGGGTAGGGAGGCGGGCGGAAGGGCAGGGGGAAAAAGAGATATATGTACTAATCTTTGTAAAGCTTTATATAATTTTAAAAAATGTAAAAAAAAAAATTAAATAAAAAAAAAAACAAAACAAAGGTCAGAATCAGTCCGCAGGATCATTAAATTTGGCCCATTAATTTTCCAGCCCGCCAACCAGATACCCCTGCAAAGGAGATAAGGCGAGCTAGAAGCAAAGACCAAAAAATATATTTATGTCCTCTACTTTCTAAACCTTAAAATTATTTCTTTCTAAGAGGGGAAAGAGGAACTATTTCAGAAAAGTTATCTATCCTTCTCTCTCTTTCTCTCCTCGTTCCCTTCCATTCCTTCTCCTTCCTTCCTCTTCTGCTTAACTTTTGAGAAAAGTCCAAGGATGGAAGAGCTAGAAAATTCTCATCTTACATTCACTTTGCTGTCCATGTCGGCCTGGATAAAATGGGAGCTTGGGCCCTCTCAGCCTCAAGCTCAAGACTAGGAAACCCCGTTTTCTGCCCCCCACCCCCCAGGCTAGCTGCGTCCAGAGACCTGAGGCTGCAAAACCATATCTGGGTCTGCTCCTTGGCAATAAAGCAACAGCCAGGGCAAGTGGCTGATTGTGGGTGCAGTTCAACAACACATGCTCCTGGATGTCTGCAGTTGTGCTTCTGAGCAAAGGGAAAGACCCCCGTGGGGAGGACAGGGCCCTGCCAGGCTGCTCTTCTCCCCCTTCCCTAAATGCGAGGGGAGGGCCGTCCCAAGGAAGCCGATTTGCAAGCCAAAGAGGGGAGAATCCGGTCGCCCCAGGAACATCAGCATCATGATTTTATAAGTCGGTTTAGAGGCAGCTGCTAAGCAGGTGAGTTTCCAGGCTCCTTTCCTAGGCTTAGGGGAGATTAACAAATAGCCCTCCTCTTTGCTGGAAACATGAATTAGTGGTGCCACCTCCTGGCAGAGGGGACATCCCGGCGCAGGCTGAAGAGCCTGGCATCCATTTTGTGTTGGGCACCAGGAGGTTCGGAGCTGGAAGCAATCCCAGGGCTTGTTCCAGTCCAACCCGCCCTCGCTTTATAGGAGAGGAAGTCGAGGTCTGGAAAAGCGACATAGCAGCATCAGTAGCGGAGCTGACACTTAGGAACTAAAGTAACCACATCGGCTGAATCCTTACTAAGGGCTGAGCCCATGCAAAGCACCTTACAACCTCATAAAGCTCCTATTTTCCAGGTAAGAAAAGTGAGGGCCAGAGGGGCTCCAGTGACAGCTCGTAAGTGATGAGCTCCTCAATGCCTTCCGGTACTATACTTGCCGGCCACCTTTCAGACTTTGGGTAAATACTCAGCCCAGGCTGCAGTGGGTCTGGAAAAAATGCTGCCTCCGGACGACCCATACTGCTCTGCTCCCTGGTACTGAGAGCTCGAATGGACAGAGGACCCATCTGCGAAGTGGGGCCAGGGGGGCAGGGAACCTGGGAGTGGCTCCTGAGAAGTCAGTAAATAACTCTCACCTACACCTTGTTCTCTCCAGGAGTTTTTGCATAAATGCCAGGCCGGCATATCATTGGAAGATATGGTTGCTGTGTGAACCACAGTAGAAACTCAACAGGGACTTGTTAAATGAGTTGTTGCAAAAGAGAATTCAGAGGTCATCTCCCCAAGCAGTGCTGTACCCGCCTTCTGTCCCTCCCCTCCTCTACCTCCCCACCCCTCACACACAAACTCCTCTCCAGTTTCTTATTCAGCTTGATCATCTTCAGGAAACTCTCCTATTTTCCGAGGTGGCCACTTTTCAGTAATGCTTATCATTAAACTACTAGTGGCCCAGTGCACGAAATTCGTGCACATTAAAAGGGGATTAATTAGAGGAAATATTTTAATATTGCTATTTGCCCTTTCTCTATAATAGAAGTGTCAGAGATTAAAGAAAATTAGTAAAACATATATGAAAATCTTCCTCCTGTCAGAGTCTGGGGTGCACCATGAAACCCAGAGTCAAGTCTTCAACCACCCACGTGCACCTCAAAATCGCTCAAGACCCAAACCTGGACGGCCCCCCTTCATTGGGCTAGATCAAGACCTGACCAGTCCCACCCTGTCAAGCCTTGCCAGGTGGGGGAGAGGGTGCAGCCTCAGGTCCCCTGGGTGCCAGGGGAGGAGGGCATGGCCTGAGGTCCCCCATCAAGTGCTGCTGGGTGGAAGGAGTGGCCTGTGATCCCCCAGCCTGGTGCTGGGGCAGGGGGCACAGCCTGAGGTCCCCTAGCCTGGTGCTGGGGTGGGGGGCATGGCCTGAGGTCCCCTGGCCCAGCACCAGGGCAGAGGGCACACCTTGAGGGCCCCCGTCAAGTCCCGCTGGGTGCAGAGCACAGCTTCAGGTCCCCTGGCCTGGGGCCAGAGCGGGGGGCATGGCCTGAGGTCCCCTGTCAAGCCCCATGCAGGAGGTGGGTGGGCGTGCAGCCTTAGGTCCCTGCTGATTGCGCCTTAAGGCTCATGATGGGAATCAGCCTCAGCTGTGGGTGCAAATTGACCGGAGTGATGGTCAATTTGCATATTCCCTCTTTATTATATAGGATTCCTATTGCTGTATTAGTTTGTCATCCAACAATTTCACTTCCCGGTCCTCATTCTGACCTTTGGAGCCACACAGGACCTCTTGCATTTGTCCCCTACATGACAGTGGTCAGGTTTCCACTGGGCTCCTTCCTTTTATGTTAAAGATCCCTGGTTTCTTTCATGGTTTCGACACGGGCCTCCCTTCTCTGGTCACATTGTGTCCTCAGAACTGGACTGGACGTGCGGACAGATTGGCCGCTGAGGAGCAGGACTGACTTCCTTTGTTTAAGCTCAGGAACCCCCAGGCCCAGGGCTGCCTACCTCTGCAGTTGATATGTTTGAAACACAAACCTGAACTCTTTTCCTAACTGATGTACGTACCTGCTCTGTGCCTGATACTGTGCTGGCCACTGTCCTACTGCCACCTCCAATCACTGGGGAAATGACTAACCATTCCCACCCCAGTGTTCTCATCTGTACAACGAGGCATCTGTATCCAGTGATCTCTGTGGTCCTTCTGGATCTGAGGTCAGCTCTACAGGCAACACCACTATTAGTCCCAGTGCCCACCCTGGACTTCTAAAACAGTGCTGGCAGTTTTCCTCAATGCTTTGCAGTCACAACCGTATTTGATTTGCATTTTGGTATTTTCCTTCCTGGAACTATTTCTCATAATTGCAGAATCTGTTCCTGCTGAGTTGGAGAGTTCTTAATATTCCAGATAATCTCTTTCCTCCCCTGTCTCGTCATCTAGGCCTCAGGCCAGTTCACAGACAAGCACCCCAGATACCCGCCTCCATCGCTTGGTTCAGAGAAAGAGAATTGGGATCTGGAGTGAGCGCTGTGGTGTGGGCTGCTGCCCCCTGGCCACCAGGCTCCAGCGAGAAGGGCCCCCCAAAGTATGTGCACATGAGATGCGCCAGATGCAGCATGGCTACTAACCAGTGCCCAGACTTCTCTAGGCCTGTGTGTCCACCCGGATGACAGAGAGTGGGGAGTGCTGCCTGCCTAGCCTGCCCTGCGAGGCTGCTCTGAGGAGCTGAGGAGTTTTAAACACTGTGAAGATGCTGTGCATGTCAGGATCATTTTAAGATTCTGTTAGCTACTTTTTCCATATGATGATAATCTTTCAAAAAATTTGTATGTTTTTATTGATTTTAGAGAGAGGGAGAAATATAAATATTGATGAGGGAAAAACATTAATTAGCTTCCTCCTGCACACGCCCTACTGGGAATCAAACCTGCAACCCGGGCATGTGCCCTGACCATGACTGGTGACCTCTTGGTGCATGGGTCTACGCTCCACCACTGAGCCACACCAGCAGAGCTGATGATAATTTTTATGACCAGGTTTATTATCATTATTTGTTACAATTCAGAGCTAGTAGATGTGGGACTTCGTCCTTACTCAAATACCTCCATGTAGTTAGAACATACACTTATTTGCACAATCACTCCATGTATCTGACCAGAGAAGATGCAGAGTAGAGCATCTAATTATCTGGCACAAGAAGCATTTACTCTATTCCTAAAGGGGCAAAGCACCTCTTTAAAGTAAGTGACAGTTGCCCGGCAATGGCTATTAAACGCCACACTATTTCCGACTTTGACTCTTAACTCACTGAAAACCAGTGGAAGTGTTAAGGCTGAAACGCTCATTCTAGCCCAGCGTCAGGGCTGATGGCTGCCACTGTGTTCGGCAGTTCCCTTGTAGATAATGGAGGCAGGGTCTGCTCCAGTGGCTGCCACCGCATGAGAATAATCATCAAAAGAAAGAAGAGACAAAAATATTTTAACTGCCTTGTAACCTCTCCTTAGCTGTGAAACAAGGTGGCTTTTACAACCGCCCCCCAGAGAGACGACACACTGGGCCAGGACTGTTGTGAATGGGAAGCTATAAAGTGCAAACGTTTAAAAGGAGTGTTACTCTGTAATCACCGCTGCTCTTTCTAGAGCTTGCCCTGCTCCACAGGCTACGGTGGTGCACAGAGAACACCTCTCAGCATCTGCCTTTACCAGCTCACTTGGCTGCAATCGGAGGTGAAGTCCTTGTGGGACTTGCAGGTGGAGGAAGTCTGGGCCCTGTGATGCTGCCGGCACTCATGCAAGGTTTCCCAGGAGGGGTCCAGGGCTTGCACCAAGCCACACAGGGAGGAAGGTGAGGACACCAGCTGATCCTGACCACCTTTCCATCTCTCACACACAAAACTCTCGGAGGCCAGGATCTATTCCCTCGGAAAAATACCATAAAACACTTAGACAGGTTTTAAATTAGAAGTTCTCTCCTAATGACTTTAAGCAGCTCCAGAGTTGTTTAAATTTTAGCATTTAGGGACTGTCCTGTGGACAACCAGCTTCCTGCTCAGTCACCTGCTGACGGAAAGGCCTCTGTCACTCGCATAATTTCTTAATCCTTTATTCTTGTTTAAAAATCCTCACCTGAGGGTATTTTCCCATTGATTTTCAGACAGAGTGGAAGAGAGAGGGAAAGACAGAGAGAAACATCAATGTGAGAGAAGCACATCGATTGGTTGCCTCCTGCATGCGCCCCTGTAACCGAGGTACGTGCTCTTGACCAGAATTGAACCCGGGATCCTTTGGTCCACTGGCTGACGCTCTACTCACTGAGCCAAACTGGCTAGGGCTTAATCCCTCATTCTTAAACATGAACAGAAATCCAAGGATCACCAGACAGGTGGCTCAAACTGCAACATGAAATTAAAATGAAGGAGCCAAACAAATAGAAAAATTGACTTCAGAGAAAACCAAAGGTAATTCAGGAACAGAAAAGAACTTGGGAAAAAAAATCTGTAAATAATATCCTCAGGAAAATGTGAGAAGGTATTATGTCTTTAAAACAAGAACAGAAGGCTATTTTATTTTCTCAAAATGCTATTTTAAGAAGGAAAAAACATGAAAGTGGTCTCAAAAAATAAAATATTAATATTTAATATCTATTGAGATATTTGATAGAAATTTTAGAAAAGTAAGTCTTCCTGGAAGGTAAAATAAAATGACAAAGACACTAAAAATGAGAGGAAAAGAAGAGACATAGAAGGAAGTCCAAACTCTGTCTTCTGAGTTCTGAAAGGAAAGAACCAAAGAACATGGATAGGAGGAAGTTTTGAAAGGAAGAATTTAAGAAAAATATCTAAAGCTGAATGACATTACAGTGTCAAAGTAACATTGTAATTAAAATGGTCACTAAGTAGCTGGTAAAACAAATTTTTAAAAAATAGATTATATATCTAGATACAACATGAAAGTTCACAATATTGAGATTGAAAGAGATCCTAAAGGTGGAAAAACACAGACTGTCTACAGAACAAGAATCAGAATAACAGTAGCAACAGCAATTGCTAGACGACAGTGGGACAAAGTCCTTAAAATTCTAAGGGAAAAACATGACCAACTTTTGCATACCTAATAAAACTGTCATCTAATCTAATAAAAGAGTAATATACAAATTAACCCTCACTCTGTTACACCTAAGTCACGCCCACCAGCCAAACCACACCTGCCAGCCAATCAGAACAACGATATGCAAATTAACCCAGCCAAGATGGCGGCCAGCAGCCACAGAGCTGGAGCAAACAGAGGCCAGTAATGGAGGAAACTGCCTGCCTCGGCCAGCTGTGACCTCTGCTCAAGGCAACAAAATTTCAATTATAGAAGATAAATAAATCCCAGAAACTTGCTTCCAGCCAGCCTCACTGGGACCTTGAGTCAATGGGAGCTGTGGCCAGCCTGCAAACAGCCCTCAGCCCCTCACCCAGGCTGGCCAGGCACCCCAGTAGGGACCTGAACCCTGAAGGGGCTGTGGGCAGCCTGAAAATGGCCCTCAAACCCTCACCCAGGCTGGCCAGGCACCCCAGTAGGGACCTGAACCCTGAAGGGGCTGTGGGCAGCCTGAAAATGGCCCTCAAACCCTCACCCAGGCTGGCCACACCCCAATGGGGTGAGGGTCCCCAGTGGGGGGCTTGGCCAGCCTTTAAACAGCCATCTGCCCGTCACCCAGGCTGTCCAGGCACGCCAGCAGGTGGACATCCCCCGAGGGGTCCCAGACTGCGAGAGGGCACAGGCCGGGCTGAAGGACCCCCCCCACCCCCAGTGCCCAAATTTTTGTGCACTGGGCCCCTAGTTTGAACATAAGGGTAAACCCAAGGTGTTTTCAGAAGTTATGCATTTTTTACAAGAAGGTCATAGTGATGCTTTGCCCTTCTTACTGCCTCATGAACAGAAATTGAAGGATCACCCAACAGTTGGTTCAAACTGCACACATGTTATTGACATGGCTTATCACTGGTGATTTAACCTTGAATATTTGGTTAAGGTGGTGTGGTCTGCAGGATTTCTCCACTGTGAAGTTAATGTTTTTCCCTTGGTACTTAATTATTCTGAGGACCTACTTTGAGAATGGACAAACATACCATTTCTCTGCAAACTTTTGACCATTTTAGCATCCACTAGTGAGTCTTGCCTGCAACAGTTATTACTGCAGTGTTTGCCTACTCATGATTTTCATTTTCTCTAATTTCTCCCACATTTGTTAATTGAAATTCTTCTGTAAGGAATATTTACTTATTCATTTATTTATTGAATTATTTGTGTCAGTATAGACTCATGGAAATTTATTTTATCCTATAGCTATAATTTAATACTATCATTACTTATTTTTTGCTCAATTTGTTCCAGTTTTTACAGCTGGAAGCTCCTTCAGGTTGGCTCTTTGTCCTTTTGATGTCCCTTTATTCATTTTTTAAATTTATTTTTATTGATTTTTAGAGAGATAGGAAGGGAGAGGGAGAGAGAGAGAAATATTATCATGGTTGCCTCCTGCACACCTCCTACTAGGGATCTAGTCCAATACCTGGGCATGTGCCCTGACCAGGGATTGAAGCGGCAACCTTTTGCAACCTTTCTATGCATAGGACAACACTCAACCAACTGAGCCACACCAGCCAGGGCTATTTTTGAGCATTTCTTTATTTTCTGTAACTACAAGGTTTCCAGGCTCTTCTTTGCTTTTCCCTGCCAGCCCTGGATTCACTATTTCTCCAAGGGGCTTAGTTCCTTTTATTGGAGAACTAGAGGCCCAGTGCACAAATTCGTGCACCAGTGGTGTCCCTCAGCCTGGCCTGTGGGATCAAGCTGAAAATAGCTTTCCAATATCCCCTGAGGGGTCCTGGATTGTGAGAGGGTGCAGGCCAGACCAAGGGACCCCACTGGTGCATGATCAGGGCTGGGGAGGGATGCGGGAAGTTGGCCATCTGGGGAGGGACCATGGGAGGACTCCAGGGAGTGTCTGGTCCATCTAGCTTAATCCAGATTGGCTGGAACCCAGCAGCAAGCTAACTTACCAGTTCAGCATCTGCCCTCTGGTGGTCAGTGCACATCATAATGAACAGTTGAGCAGTCTTAGCATATCATTAGCATATTATGCTTTGATTGGTTGAACGGACAACTGGATGACTGGACAATTAGCCTATTAGGCTTTTATTATATAGGATGATGAATCTATCTACTTTTATATATTACAAACCATAGCTCATCATGATTCATTCAAATTTAATTCAACATTACAAAGTTCCTTCTAGCTTCTTACTTTTCTTTTTTGTAACTTTTTTCTCAGACCTTGAGAAATGTGGCCTTCAATATCTACAATACATGTACTTATCTATTTAATATTGTTTAATAGAGTAGTTTCAGAATTACTAATCAATACCACTTTGAGAATAAGTTTAAAAACTGGAGCACAGTATTTACATACAGTTTGTCTTTAATGTTTCACAATGTTATTTAGGGGATTTTTTTCCTCACCCCCTTTAGAGTACTTTCAATTGATTAGATTCATTTTTTACTGTTTGTGTGCCACGTTGGGTTCTCCCACATCCTGTTGCTTTTAAATGCTTAATTTTGGGTGGTATGCGGAACATTACTGTGGTTCTGAGTCAGAGCATCACAAAAGTTTTATTGAGAGAGTGGTGGCTCTCCTCATTCCTACTAGCCCATTCTAATTCCTCCCTTCTTTCAACCACTTGCTCCCCCTCCCCCTGTTGGGAACTGTATTTCCTAAGGCTGCCATACAAACTGCCACAAACTGAGTGGTTTAAAATGACAGAAAGTTATTTCTCACAGTCCTGGAGGCCAGAAGTCCAAAGTCAAGGTGTCGGCAGGACTATGGTCTCTCTGAATCCTCTCTGCTACTTCTAGATTCTGGTGGTTTGTCGGCAATCTGTTGAGTTCCTTGGCCTGTAGATAATGAATACCCTTATCGCTGCTTTCATCTTCACATGGTGTGTTCCCTGTGCCTCCCTCCACATGGCCTATAAAATCATATTAGATCAGGAGTCCAGTATGCCCTCATCTCAATGACATCTGCAATACTCCTGCTTCCAAACAAGGTCTGAGGTACTGGAGGTTAGGACTTTTTGGGGGGAGTTGTAGGGAGAACCAAAATTCTACCTGTAACAGTAAGCTCCCTTTTTAGTTTCTGGATTATCCTTTCTGTATTTCTTTTATACAAAGGTAAAAATACATGTATATATCTGATATCCCTTCTTTCTTGCATGTAGGACAGCAGACTATAGCTGTTCTTTTGCATGTTATTATTTTTACTTAACATCATATGCTGAGAATCACTCCACATTAATCTTATAGAGCTCTTCCTCATCCTATATAATAAAAGGATTTGCAAATAGACTGAACAGTAGAACAAGCAAAGTGTAATATGCTAATGATATGCTAAGGCTGCTCAACCGCTCACTATGACATACACTGACCACCAGGGGGCAGACAGTTGACCAGTTGCTGTGATGTGCACTGACCACCAGGGGACAGATGCTCTGACTGGTAGGTTAGCTTGCTGCTGGGGTCCAGCTGATCAGGATCGAATGAGATGGGCCAGACACGCCCTAGAGCCCTCCCACAGTCCCTCCCCAGCACGATTGTGCACAGTGGGGTCCCTCAGCCTGGCCTGCACCCTCTTGCAATCTGGGACCCCTCAGGGGATGTCAGAGAGCTGGTTTCAGGTCGTCCATAGGCCACTCTCCTTGGAAGGGCTCCAGACACAGGGTTCATGGCTAGTGAGCATTGCTGCAGCAGCATGAGCCTCTCCCAACTGGAAGCAAGTTAGGAGCTGTAGGCAGTGTTGGATTATAGGTTTCAGCCCAATCCCTGCAGGCCACCCAGAGCCTCCACTCCCCCCATGCACGAATTCGTGCACTGGGCTTCTAGTTCCTTTATAGTGCTGCTTGTGTTCCAGTTTATGAATGAGCCATAGTTTATTCAGTCTTCTAAGAACAAGCATTTGGATGGCTGCAATGAATAACCTGTGCATGTATATTTTCACATTGTTAGAATGGTATCTGCAGGGTAGACTTCTTAGAAGTGGTATTGCTGGGTCAAACTGCATGGGTAGTTCTGTTTGGTGTGGCCTATTCCTCCTGGCAGTTTGCAAAGTATGAGAAGGCCCATTTCCCCACAAAATGCATTGTCATGCTTTTTAATTTTGGCCAGTGTCATAGGTGAGAAATGGTATCTCAGTGCTGTTTAATTTGCATTTCTCTAATTATGAGTGAACTTAAACTTTTTTCTTTCAGAGATTTGAAGCATATCTCCCTATTTTTCTATTGGATTTTGAGTCATTTAATTATTTTTTAAAACATTTTAAAGATATAATTCATATATCATAAAATTCACCCCTTTCAAATATGCAACTCAATGGTTTTAGTATATCCATAGGATTCCGTAACCATAAACACAATCTAAGTTTACAAGGACATTTTTATCACCCTGAAAAGAAACCTTGTACTCACCCCTATTCTTTCCCACTCCCCAGTTCTAAGTATCCTCTAGCCAACTTTCTATTCCTATATGGATTTACCTGTTTTAGACATTTAATATAAACAGAATCATACAACAGCGGTCTGTTGTGACTGGCTTTTTTCACTTAGCATAATGTTTTCAAGTTTCATCCATGTTGTAGAATGCATCAACACTTCATTCTTTTCATTGAACAACATTCCATTGTATGAATATATTGCATTTTGTTGTCCATTCATTAGGTCAGTGATTTTTAACCGGTATGCCACAAGAATTTTTAAAATAGGCAACATCTGACTAATTAGCCAGGGGGGCACTGACCTCTTTCCCTTAGACTGGCAAATTAAAAAAATAACAACACAACAATAGTGGTCTGGTGTGACTGAATGAAAATTATACCTATTTTTTGTCAGATCAGTAAAAAGTATATTTTTGGTGTGCTGCAGGATTTTAGTAATTAGTTTATGTGTGCCATGACATGAAAAAGGTTGGAAATTTCAGCATTAGGGGATGGGCATGTT
>PVJC01017935.1:0-31884 GCA_004026665.1 Murina feae
TTACCCGCTTCCCGGTGCCCTCCAACCCTGCCGCCTCTTTCCCATCACGGGTCCTGGGTCCTGCACTGTCCCACCCTGCAGCCGCTCTGTGCACTGGGAGGCCCCTCAGCCCGGCCTGTGCCCTCTCGCAGTGTGGGAGCCCTCGGGGGATGCCCACCTGCTGGCGTGCCTGACCAGCCTGGGTGAGGGGCTTTCAGGCTGCCTACAGCTCCCATTGACCCAACGTCCCAGCAAGGCTGGCTGGACGCAGATTTCTGTTCCTTTAAGCTGAGGTGGGCTGAGGTAACGAAACCTCCTCTGCTTCACCTCGCAGCAGTGCAGGTCTATAATGAGACTTTGTTACTCTTAGTAAGGCAGGCCAGGCTGCTGTTCCCTTCAGCTCCCGAGGATTCTGTGATTGTTACATCATTGAAACATGTTTTGGAACCTGCCCGCCAAGGGCCGAAAACAGTATCACTTTCGCTCCTGCTGCAAGGGACGCTGCCTAAACGTTTACTCAGGTCCGTGAGTGGCGGCTGCCATGTTGGCTGGGCTAATTTGCATACAGCCGCTCTGATTGGCTGGTGGGCGTGGTTTACCCTGTCTCGGAGAAACGGTTAATTTTACTATTTTGCTTTTATTAGTTTAGATAGTTGAATCTGTTACTGAACAGTAGTTAAACATTTAAAACATCTAATAGGAAGCTTTTATAGTTTTAAGTCAGCATGTATCTTAACGTGATTCTGCTTTTAAAAGGTTACTTTTGCTTCCATGTGGAGAAAATTAGATCTGATGGGGCAAGATTCAGAGTGAAAAACTATAGCATATTCTATGGAAGTGGGGTTGTGGCTGAGACAAAAGTGATGACCCTGGAAAGGAGAGATGCAGAGGATTTAAGATTTATTTGTGAAGGAGAAAGAAAAGCCAAGGGAAATTAAGGCATTGTTTGACCAATGGAGCCATGTCCCATGATACCGAATATCAGAAAAGAAACCACTTTTGGGGAGGATGCCAGAAATTTTGTTTTCTTCCTTTTAATCTGCATATGGCTATGAAATCCCAAAGAGGTGTTATCAAGCTGGCAGTTGGATATATGAGTCTGCACCGAAGAAAGAGGTCTGGGTTGGAGATAAGAGTTTGGGAGTTATCAACTGACTTACGGTATGCAAAGCTTTTGTAGTACATGGGACCTGCTAGAGCAGTGGTTCTCAATCTGCGGTCGTGACCCCTTTGGTAGTCGAACAACCCTTTCACAGGGGTCACCTGAGACCATCCTGCATATCAGATATTTACATTATGATTCATAACAGTAGCAAATTACAGTTATGAAGTAGCAACAAAAATAATTTTATGGTTGGGTCTCAACATGAGGAACTGTATTTAAAGGACCAGAGGTTGAGAACCACTGAGCTAGAGGGTAAGGAGGAGAAAGTACCAAAGACTGAGCCCTGGGTCCTGCCCACATTTGAGGTAAATAAAGGAAGGGATCCTTAAAGCAGATGTAAAGCCATAGTAGCATGAAGAAAACCAGCACACTGAGGTATCTCAGAAGTTAAGAGCATTTCAAGAAGGGCAAGAACCCAGAGGACAGTAGTTCTAGACTACTAGGCAGTAGTTCTGCCACTTCTTATTTTTATTTCAGATAAGTCATCTGATGTCTTGGAAGTTTTAATTTTCACCTGTGCAATTTGTCTTGTCTCTCACTCTCTCATACCTTAAGGAGGTCAATGTTGAGACCATCAGTCAAGTTAATATGTTTTACAAATTAATCTATATATATGATACATATTAATCTCTAAAAATCTATTGTACATATCACATAATATTCTATTATCAATATATGAAGGCAAATGATAACCTGAACTTCTTTATTACCTTGATAATGCCTCACTTAAAACACTGTACATTAGTGTCACAAAAAATGTTAAATCAGAATTAGGTTACCCAGCAATATTGAATTAATATATTTACTTCAAAGGAATGGAGGGGTAGCAATTTAATTAAATGTGTTTATGGAGGAAAAATCTTAAATCAAATTAGAATATGTTGTTGAAAATCAAAATACAATTTTTTCTGTATTATGTGTCTTAACAACTAATGTGTGTCTAGGTAGAGAGATATTCCTAACAACTGTGGTCGAGATAGGGTTAAAATACTGAGTTAAATTAAGTCATCGGGAAGGGAAAAAGAAAAAAAAAACCACACACAACCTTTACACACTTTGTTAAAACAAGAACAAAGAGCTCATGGAAAGTACCAGGTGTGACATGGAAAAGATAAGGAACAAACTCTTCTGTGTACATATCACTCTAAGATTATTTAATGACTCGAAAGATGACCTCCACCGAAAGGTGTGGCAATGAAAGTGAGCATGAAACAGAACACTAATCATATATTTCAGCAACTCTGATTTCCAGGGGGCTGGGCCTTGGCGCTGACAGTCAACGTGTCCATTGTAAGACAGGTTTATTTCTTGCATAAGTCGACCATTTTCCTGGAAGCCCTGGTTACTGGCAAGGAACCCTCTGCCTCCTGCCCTCCATGCTTTTTCTTCTCCTCCTGCCTCTGCTCCACAGTAGAATTCAGATAGCTGGTCTCCGAATTGTGAAAGCACTTGACTTTCTGGATTATAACATTTTTTTTCAGCCCCCACAAGGAGCTAGTCATTTATTAGTCCTTGCCTTGTAATTGAGATGTAAGTTATAATTCCCCTTGGCTCTCAAGATGACTTGTAGCACCTACGTTTTCCATCTCCTTATATCAGGAGATTAAAGTAGTAAGGGAGCTCAAGTAATGTAATAAAATCTGAAATGAATTAACCGCACTGAAGATGATTATATTATGTATTAAGTTGCTTCTTCTTAGAGCGCACTGTAACTACCACAATAAATAAATGTATAAAGATGCAGTTTTCAGGGGATTTAATTTTCAAAAGAGCCTTCACTAATTCTATTAATATTTATTGAGTCCTCTGGGTACCTATTGTATCTCACCTCATTCATTCAGATTGGAACTGTCCTTCCTTTCGCCATAATGCAAATTTATTGGTGACAGA
This sequence comes from Murina feae, assembly GCA_004026665.1. NCBI lineage: Eukaryota > Metazoa > Chordata > Mammalia > Chiroptera > Vespertilionidae > Murina > Murina feae. Next base: position 3,035 of record PVJC01017935.1, read on the forward strand.
ATGAAGAGATTTTAAGCACCCCTGCATAGGATCTCATTGTAATCAATGTTTATTGAGCATCAACTATGTACCAGAACCCTAGCACTGTGCCTGGCATGTAGTGGGGATTTGGTATAAGCTTCAGGAGAGAATTTGGCTGGTCAGAAAGATAACTATTTACTAAAACTAATGCTAAGGTAACATTTTAAGAGCCATAATAGAGGAAAGTATAAAGAGATAAAGGAAAAGAAAAATAGAACACCAAATAACTAAGGTATTTCTGAATTATTTTGTACTTTACAACATGGTAACAAAAAGCTTTCACAGTTACCTGAATTTTTAGGGAAGTGAGTAGAGTGATGAGAAATATTCTATACTATGTTGCTTCAGATATCCTGCCATCTTATTCTCTGTGTAGCTCAGTAATTCTTATGTTTAGAATATAATGAAAGTACTTTGATTTCTGACTAACCCAGTAGCTTTCATCACCATTAATTCACTTTAGATCATTTATATTCAATTTATATGTTTATACATTTTGCTCATGTCAGTTGGCTCCATCCAGAAGAATAAAGTTAGAAGAACAGGTGTTCAGGATACATAATGGGTTTTTTATGTGTCTATTTATGGCTGTCTTATAAGAACAAATGACAAAGCAAGTCAATACTGAAATTATTTTTTTATGTTAAAACCCCAACCAAACAGGTGAAATATAGAGATGTATGAAAATAGCTTAATATAGAAAACTATCTTAAAACTACAAGGCTGTCACCAAATGAGCAACTGGCTTGACCACTACAAATATTTGCTGAGCCAAATATTATACTGATTATTTGATTCAATTGATTCATTGCTGGTGGGACGACTGGAAAATTCCCTCAAAACTTATCTCTCATGCATGAAGTGTGATGAAATTGCTTCCATTTAGTAAACATGAAAGTAACTTCATTGCTTTGTAGTCAGTTGGGCTTAACAGTCATAGTTTTATAAAGCAACTACAAGTCTTGCAGCTGTTCACGGGACTCCTGGTGACCCCTTCTAGATAGCCAGCAGTGTCTGATCTCATTGTTTAGAAGCTGATCCTTTTCTTCCTGAGAAGGGACTTTATATTTGGCCTTTGATAAATATAACTAAGAGAGAGAAGAAAAATCCAAACTCAAACCAAACCAGTAAAATTATTTACTGGATTGGGGACATTGAGTTAAAATGGAAGAGAGAGAGGGAGAGAGAGAGGGAGAGGGAGAAGAAGAGGGAGAGGGAGAGGCAGAGAGAGAGAGAGAGAGAGAGAGAGAGGAAGATTCCAATTCAATGGATTTATGAGATTGAAAACAGAATATGACTCTGATTATTTGAAAAAAATAGAGAAGTTAGACAAAATTGGGACTGCTGATTTCCAGCCTATGGGTTGCTTCCGGCAGATGACGTTCACAAAAGAAGAAAGAAAAGGAATTGGGTTTGAATGACTTAAGAGGGTCATATGTTTTTAATCCCACACAGACATCATCATCCCTATTATCTTAAACCTGACTCTTCACATTTTTATGCTACTACTCTGCCACTAAGGTCCCAGAGATAACCTCGAATGTATCTTTAACGTCTAGTGTTTTATGGTTTTCTAGGCCAGGCGCAGAGTTAGCATTCAGTAAACATAAACATATTTTGAATAAATGAGTCAATAGTAGTTGGAAAATATGTAAATTATAAAATACTGAAGAAAGAAATTGAGGAAGATATAAATAAGTGGAAGGATATACTATGTTCGTGGATTAAAAGAACATCATTAAAATGTTCATACTACCCAAAGCAATTTATAGATTTAGCACAATTCCTATAAAAATACCAATGGTGTATGTCACAGAACTAAAACAAATATTCCAAAAACTTATATGGACAACAAAAGACTCTGAATAGCCACATCAACCTTGAAAAAGAAGAGCAAAGTTGGAGAAATCATGTTACCTAATATCAAACTATACTACAAAGACATAGTAATCAAAACAACATGGTACTAGCATGAAAACAGACTTGTTGATCAATGGAACAGAATAGAGTGCCCACACCTTAATGGTCAGTTAATATTTGGCAAAGAAGGCAAGAATATACAATGGGGTAAAGACAGTCTCTTCAATAAATAGTGTTGGGAAAATTGGACAGATACATGCAAAAAAATGAAACTAGACCACAAACTTATACCATACATAAGAATAAATTCAAAATGGAGTAAAGACTTAAATGTAAGTCGTGAAACCATGAAAATCCTAGAAGAAAATATAGGCAGTAAAATCTCAAACATTTTTGTAGCAATTTTTTTCCTGATATATCTCCTTGAATGAGGGAAACAAAAGAGAAAAATAAACAAATGGGACTACATCAAACCAGACATTTTTGCACAACAAACTAAACCATCAACAAAATGAAAATAGCCCACTGAATGGGAGAACATATTCAACAATGATATTTCAGATAAGGGATTAATATACAAAATGTATAAAGAACTCAACTCAACATAAAAAACAACAACGAAGAGTTCAATGAAAAAATGGGCAAAGGACCCATTCTTCTCCAAAGAAACAATACAGATGGTCAGTAGACATATGTAAAGAAGCTCAATTTCACTAATCATCAAAGAAATGAAAATTAAAACCACAATGAGATGATAGTAGTTATCACCAGTAAATAAACAAACAATAAGTATTGGTGAGGATGTGGAGCAAAGGGAACCCTCATGCACTGTTGGTGGGAATGCAGATTGGTGTAGTCATTGTGGAAAATAGTATGGAGTTTCCACAAATATAAATAATGAAACTGCTGGATCAAATGGGAGTTCCATTTTAAATTTTTTGAGGAAACTCCATACTGTCCTCCACAGTGGCTGCACTAGTCTGAATTCCCACCAGTAGTGCAGGAGAGTTCCTTTTTCTCCACATCCTCTCCAGCACTTGTCATTTGTTGATCCTATCTAATAAAAGAGTAATATGCAAATTGACCATCAAAAGATTGCTGCCCCCATGTGGTCAAGGATGACTGCCACAAGATGGCCAGCAAGGGAGGGCAGTTGGGGGGGACCCAGGCCTGCAGGAAAAGACAGTTTGGAAGGACCAAGCCTGCAGGTGAGGACAGTTGGGGGAGAACCCAGCCCTGAAGAGGAAGACAGTTGGGGGGACCCAGGCCTGCAGAGGAGGGCAGTTGGGGGGGGGACCCAGCCCTGAAGGGGAAGACAGTTGGGGGGACCCAGGCCTGCAGAGGAGGACAATTGAAGGTGGAGAGTTGGGGGAGACCATCCTGGCAGGGGGAGGGCAGTTACAGGCAATCAGGCTCGCACAGGAGCAGTTAGGCATTGATCAGGCTTGCAGGGGAGTGGTTAGGGGCAATCGGCAGGCGAGAGGTTGGGAGCCAGCAATCCTGGATTGTGAAAGGGATGTCCAACTGCCATTTAGGCCCAAAGGTGGGATTGGACCTAAACAGGCAGTTGGATATCCCTCAAGGGGTCCCAGATTGAATAGGGTGCAGGTTGGTCTGAGGGAAACCACCCCCATCCCTACTCCATGCACGAATTTCGTGCACTGGGCCTCTAGTTTGTTGATAATAGCCATTCTGACAGGTGTGAGAAGATACCTCATTGTTCTTTTGATTTGCATCTCTCAGATGAGTAGTGACTTTGAGCATGTTTTCATATGTCTCTTGGCTTTATGAATGTCCTGTTTTGAAAAGTGTCTATTTAGGTCCTTTGCCCATTTTTTGATTGGTTTGTTTATCTTCCTTTTGTTAAGTTGTATGAGTTCCCTGTAAATGTTGGAGATTAAACCCTTATTGGAGATAACATTGCCAAATATGTTCTCCCATGTAGTGGGTTTTCTTGTTGTTTTGTTGATGGTTTCTTTTGCTGTGAAGAAGCTCTTTATTTTGATGTAATCCTATTTGTTTATCTTCTCGTTAGTTTCCAATGCCCTAAGAGCTGTATCGGTGAAAAAATCGCTTTGGCACATGTCTGTGATTTTGTTGCCTTTAAATTCCTCTAGTATTTTTATGGTTTCCTGTCTTATATTTAAGTCCTTTATCCATTTTGAGTTTATTTTTGTGTATGGTGTAAGTTGGTGGCCTAGTTTCATTTTTTTGCATATATCTGTCCAACTTTCCCAACACCATTTATTGAAGAGACTGTCTTGACTCCATTGTATGTTCTTGCCTTCTTTGTCAAATATTAATTGAGCATATTGGTTTGGGTTGATTTCTGGGTTCTTTATTCTATTCCATTGATCTATATGTCTGTTCTTGTGCCAGTACCAGGCAGTTTTGAGCACTGTGGCTTTGTAATATAGCTTGATATCTTGTATGGAGATCCCACCTACTTTGTTCTTTCTCAGGATCACTGCAGCTATTCGGGGTCTTTTTTTATTCTAGATGAATTTTGGGAGAGTTCATTCTAAGTCGGTAAAATATGCCATTGGTATGTTAATGGGAATTGTATTGAATTTATAGATTGCTTTGGGTAGTATGGACATTTTAATTATGTTGATTTTACCAGTCCATGAACATGGTATGTTCTTCCATCTGTTTATGTCTTCCTCTATCTCTTTTTTCAACATTCTGTAGTTTTCTGAGTAGAGGTCTTTTACCTCTTTAGTTAAGTTTATTCCTAGATATCTTAATTTTTGTGGTGTGATGGTAAATGGGATTGCTTCTTTAGTCTCTCTTTCTGTAAGTTCACTATTGGTGTATAGAAATGCCATAGATTTCTTATCATTAATTTTGTATCCTGCTACATTGCTGAATTCGTTTATTAAGTCTAATAGTTTTTTAACGGAGTCTTTAGGGTTTTTATGTACAATATCATGTCATCTGCAAATAAGGACAGTTTTACTTCTTCTTTTCCAATTTGGATGTCTTTTTTTTCCTTCTTCTTGTCTAATCGCAATGGCTAATACTTCTAATACTATGTCGAACAAGAGTGGTGAGAGTGGGCATCCCTGTCTTGTTCCTGTTCTAAGGGGAAATGGTTTAAGTTTTTGCACATTGAGTATGATGTTGGCTATGGGTTTGTCATATATGGCTTTTATTATGTTGAGGTATGATCCTTCTATTCCACCTTGCTGAGAGTTTTTATCAAAAATGAGTGTTGGATTTTGTCAAATGCTTTTCTGCATCAATTGATATTACTATGTGGTTTTTATCTCTCAATTTGTTTATGTGATGTATCACGTTTATTGATTTGCGGATATTGTACCATCCTTGCATCCCTGGGATAAATCCTACTTGGTCATGGTGTATGATCTTTCTGATGTACTGCTGGATCCAATTTGCTAGGATTTTGTTGAGGATTTTGTCATCTATGTACATGAGGGATATTGGCCTATAATTCTCTTTTATTGTGTTGTCTCTATTTGTTTTTGGTATTAGGGTAATGCTGGCTTTATAGAATGAGCTTGGAGTGTTCCTTCCTCTTGAATTTTTAGGAGTAGTCTCAGGAGGACAGGTTTTAGTTCTTCTTTGAATGTTTGGTAAAACTCCCCTGTGAAGCCGTCTGGCCCCAGGCTTTTATTTGCTGGAAGCTTTTTGATTACTGCTTCAATTTCTTCCATAGTTTTTGGCCTTTTATGATTTTTAGATTCTTCCTGATTGAGTTTTAGAATGTTGTATTTTTATAGGAATATGTCCATTTCCTCCAGGTTGTCTAGTTTGTTGGAATAGAGTTGTTCATAGTAATTTTTAACAATCCTTTGTATTTCTGTAGGGTTTGTTGTTATTTCGCCTCTATCATTTCTGATTTTGTTTATTTGGGCCCTCGCTCTTTGCTTCTTGGTGAGCCTGGCTAGAGGTTCATCAATCTTGTTTATCCTTTCAAAGAACCAGCTCTTGGTTTCATTGATCTTTTGTATTGTTTTTTTTCTGGTCTCTATGTCATTGATTTCTGCTCTAATCTTTATTATCTCCTTCCTTCTGCTCACTCTGGGCTTTTCTTATTGCTCTATTTCTAATTCTTTGAGTTGTAAAGTTATATGATTTACTACAATTTTTTCTTGTTTTTTGAAGTAGGGCTGCAGAGCTATAAATTTCCTTCTCACGATTGCTTTCATTGTGTCCCATAGCTTTTGGATTGTTGTGTTTTCATTGTCATTAGTTTCCAGGATGTTTTTAATTTCTTCTTTTATCTCATTGGATCCCACTTCTGGGAATATATCCCAAGAAACCAGAAACACCAATCAGAAAGGATATATGCACCCCTATGTTCATAGCAGCACAATTTACCATAGCTAAGATTTGGAAACAGCCTAAGTGCCCATCAGCAGATGAATGGATTAGAAAACTGTGGTACATCTTCACAATGGAATACTATGCTGCTGTAAAAAAGAAGGAATTCTTACCATTCGCAGCAGCATGGATGAAACTGGAGAGCATTATGCTAAGTGAAATAAGCCAGTCAATGAAAGAAAAATACCACATGATTTCACTTATTTATGGGTAATAGAGACCATTATAAATTGATAAACATAAACAGATACAGAGGCAGAACAGCATTGAACAGACTGTCAAACTATAGCTGGAAGGCTCGGGAGGGTTTGGGGGGAGTTAAGAGATCAACTGAAGGACTTGTACGCATGCATATAAGCATAATAAATGGACAGAAGATACTAGGGGTAGGGGAGGAGGGGAGAAGGTCAAGGGGAAAAAATGGAGACTTATTTCACACTCTTCGTAATACTTTAAGCAATAAAACAAAATTTTTAAAAAAATGAAACTCCTTTCTGACCCAGCAATTCCACATCTGGGAATATATCCAAAGAAATCCAAAACACTGATTTAAATGAATATATGAACCTATATGTTCATGACAGTGCTATTTACAATAACCATGATTTAGAAGCAGACCAAGTGCCTATCAGTAGATGAATGGATAAAAAAATAACAACAATGATAATACATTTACCCATTGGAATATTACTTAGCCATAAAAAAGAAAGCTTTACTTTCTTTTTGCAGTAGCATGGATATACCTAGAGGGTATTATGCTAAGTGAGATAAACCCATCAGAAAAAGACAAATACCATATGATTTTACTTATATGAGGAATCTACTGGGCAAAACAAACAAACAAAACAGAAATAGATTCATCGATACAGAGGACAAACTGACAGCTATCAAGGAAGAAGGGGTGGGAGAGCTGGGTGAAATAAGTTAAGGGATTTAGTACAAAAACTCATGGACACAGGCAACAGAACGGTAATTACGAGAGGGAAGTGGGGCAGGTACAAGATGGTAAAGGGGAGATAAATGGATGGAAGATACTAGACTAAGGGTGAACACACAGTGCAATATACAGACGATGTACTATAGAATTGCACACTTGAAACCTATTTGATTAACCGATGTAACTATAATAAATTCAATGTAACCACAATAAATTCAACACTCTCTTTCTCTCTCTCTCTCTCTCTCTCTCTCTCTCTCTCTCTCTATATATATATATATATATATATATATATATATATATAATAAAAGTGTAATATGCTTAGTAGACCGGATGTCCTTCTGAATGACCTTCCAGATGAAGCCAGGGCTGTGAGGGAAGTCTGAGTCCCAGGTGCCAGAGAGAAGCTGGGGCTAGCAGCTGGGGGAAGGAAAGTCTACTCTTGCATAAATTTTGTGCATTGGGCCTCTAGTATATACATTAGTTTAGCCACATGCCACATATTCCATGAGCACAATTATCTGAAAATGTTGTCAATGTGTGCCATTGTTTGATGATGAAGGAATAGCAATCAACTCTCATGTCCACTGGGAAGTGTGACGAGTTAGACTTTTCATGACACTACAGATTATTAGCTTGGAATTTGTTTAATATAGGGAGAATACTTTCCTTTTTCCAGTATTTTGACTAGAAATCCAAAGACCTGTGGTTACTAGTACTTATAAGTGTCCTGTTATACATGTGTTCAGTTTAGCTTTCTAGGTTCCTTTCCCCCTCTATTCTCATTAGATTAAGATGTTTATCAAGCTGATTGGTGGCATTAATTAATCAAATTATGTTGATTTTCTTGTGAATGTTTTAGGTGGACATCATCTTAAAAAGTAATAATACATGTAAGAGGACTCAAACATGTGTTACTTCTCTTCAAATAAGAAGTATTAGAGATGTAAAATACTCTGAAAGAGACCCCTCTTTGTGTTCAGGGTTTGATTCTGTTTTAAAAAATAAAATTAAAAAAGAATTTAAAGGTGTCTCACTAGAATCTTGATTGATGCTAAAATATTACATTTTAAAATTTTGTATTCTTTCACAGCTTTTCCATTTGCTCGAAAAATTTATTCAGATTTTAATATTTAATAAGCACCCATAATATACTGGTAATATGAGTTCACCAGTTTTCTTTTTCCGTCAGTTTACCAAAAGGACAAAAATTGTTCAAGCAAATAAGCATGGGCATGTGAAACAAACTCTGCAGTGGTCACCACGGTGGGGTTGACACCAGGGTGCTGTTGGTCCCTGTGCTTTCCCTTGAACATGAGTTGGCAGTGGGTGGGGATGACCTTGCTGACATGCTCGATTTTAAACAGGGCATGGCGCATGAATTTCAATCTTTTCTCTTACCTCTCTTAAAGTTACAGCTATAGACTCTACATGTTCAAGTTCATCAAATATTGTCAGAGTGCCTAGTACCAACCTAGTCCTAATGGTATTTAAAAAGGCAAAGTAGTCTAATTCCCTCCGTAGTCCACATCCTAGGGAGAATGTTTTACAGCCTTCCTTGACATTTAGACAGGCATGTGTTCACTCAAAAAACTCTTGTCTAACATATTCTAGAATAATCACATTCTTCTAAACATCATCTGGGTGTTTAAACAATCTGCACTGATGTCAGTTCCAAGCCCCCTCTTCTTTGTGTTGCTCCCATCACATTGATTTATACCTGAAAAAAACTGACATAAAAGGATCCTGTGTTTGGGGTTTATAAATTTCACAGAGGGGGTAGGCTGTAAATGAAGGATTAGTTTATAAGTTTCACCTGGGTATTATTCTTCATAATATAAATCCTGAACACATACTCTATTTGATTAACATGAGTTAAAAACTGTCATCAAAATGAGCATATCTTTTAAATATCAGAAGCATCTTACCTCTTGGTAATTGTTATATTGGTTTTCCTAGGGTAATGGGGAAGAATTTAATTTTGTTTAAAATATGAATAATGTTCACACCTGCAAGTCATTATTCTGCCTCCTTAAATTTCAGGGTCTCATTCACATCATCTTACATTTCATTGCTTTGTTTGGGGATGGTGCTGAAAAAGTAAAATCATAGAACGTGCCACCATTGTTGATTCTAAATGAAAAGCCATAGGCTATCAACACTGCTAGTGCTTATTTTCTGTATTATGATAGAAAAAATAAAAGACGTATTTTTCTCTTAACTTTCCCTAGGGTGGATTGGGTGGCATCTTGCTTCATGTGATATGAATCATGCATTTTTTCCTTCAGAATGCTGTATTCCTGTAATCACTTTGTCAGCTTTAAGAGGGAGAAGAAAATGTTTTGATTGGAGGAGGAAAAAAATATTCTGTTCAGGTTGGATGTAATGTAGTCAGTCACTCACCTTGGGCGGCTCTTTCCGTTGCAGAGAATAACAATACTGTTTAGAATGATGAGATTTGTTATTAGTTAACAAAATTCCACTTATGTTTCATTAATTCCACATTAACCAACATGACAGCATGTTAAACAACAAGAGCTATAGTAAGTGTTTGAATATTGACCCCACAGAACAATTCAAGAAATTGAGTTCAGAAAGATTGCTTTGGATTAACTCATTAACTAGTGACAACAGAAGAAACAGAAGTAAAAGTTTATGTCTTAGTTTGGGCTACTTATTGAGCAAGGACTTGTCAAATCATAATATAACCCAACAAGGTGTTGGAGTGGCTATAAAAGCTAATAGAACCCCAGGCTCCAGTATAGAAGTACAGTGACCTGATTTAATGGGGGTAATGGTTTAGCTCTGTTGTGCTTAGAGGCTGTTTGGGCTATTGTCTTCATTTGGGGATACTATGTTTTAAGAGAGAGATTTATGGACTGGACAACTTCCAAATAAAGGGCACAAAGATAGCAAGAGGTGAGGAGATCACATCAATGAGTTGAAGAACTAGGGATATTTTGGTAAGAGCAGGCTTAGAAGGAACATGAGCAATAGCTTCAAATATTTAAAGAGCTGTCATGTAGTAGCATGGTTGAATATATGCTTTATTGCACAAACTGGTACAGAATTGATTAAAATTATGAATCTTAAAATTTTAAGAGGGCATAGACATCTTCACAGTTAGAGCTATTTTGATTGAACTTGGCTAAGTCAAAAAGTCATGAGATAATGTAACCATAGGTATTTCAGCAGATGCTAACAAGGCCATTTGTTATACAAATACTTTTTTTATTTGTATGGTTTATAAGTGAGGATATCATATAAGAGCTCCTTGGCATAAGACTCTAAGGATTCTTCTAAGTTAACCCATAAATTTTGATTATTTGATATAAATTAGAGTCCATTTTCTTATTATGAGAGCAGAAACTCAGTGGTTAGTGGTTTGCATTTTCTTATTAACAGTTAAATCTATAGTTATGACAGTGGACTGGACTTCCCTTGAACACAGGTTATACCATGACAATAGAGTGAGTGAGGGCCAAGAGATAATGATCTTATGGAGACATGACTCTGAAACACTCCGTGAACATGTTGAAAAATTGCTGGGGTGCATTTGCTTAGTGCTACCATCTTAAGCAGAGCCCAAACAATGGGTCCCTTCATGTTTGCAAAGTTTCTAAGAGGGACGCAGAGCTCTGTTGGAAATTTGAGGGAGTGGAGTGGAAAGGGAGGTGAAATGATGTGGAAGGAATCAAGCATCAACAGGTTTGTGACATCTGAAATACACATCCATGTTCATATTGAAAGCCTTCTCTCACCGTATTTTAAGAAAAAAATGTGTACTTTATTTTTTGCATATAATATTTAGTGGAGGTAGAGCGCGGGAGCCCAAATTATTAGCATCAGGACTCAAGGTAGATTTCAACCTCTCCTCCCCCCATAGGTAGATACACTAATGAATACACAATATGAATGAAAATATGGCAGTCAAAATACCCAGAGTGGTTAAGTGCAATGTGCTGGTATATTTGGAATGCGAGCGTTGATTCAGGAAGTTCTGCAGAGAAAAGTTTAATTGGATCAGGTTCCTGCTTTATGAGGCCTTTGAGATGAGCTTTCGTCTGATTAGGGTGAACTTTACTTTGAAAGACCTTAAACAATTTGCCCACATTCATGCTGCTAATAAACAACACAGTGGTCACTCAACCCCACATCCAGTGATCTAATCTTACACTCCACGCTTAATTCTTCACTAAATTTTATCTCAAGAACATTGAGATCCTGGTGGAATCAGATGAGGAAGGGAAAACAACCAAGACCTGGGTGGGGAGAGAAGTCATGAGAAACCTGTGTGTGGGTGTGTGTTGGGTGGGGAGCTGTGGCCCCACCTCTTTGCCTCAAATTGGGTGCAGGTTTATGGTCTCTTTTCACACTTGGGAGAGCTGCTTTTTGAACCATTACCCATCTGGCTGCAATAAATGGGCCCTGCTGAGTGTGGTTTCTTGGGTCCTAATCCTTGAGTAATGATTATAGGTAGAAAGTGTCTTTGAGGCAATTCCCACTGAGAACTGGGAGTCCTAGAAAGGATCTATTTATTAAAAATAGCCAAGAGCAATTTTCCCTTCAACTGTCTTCTTTGAGTCTTTGCTTCTTAAACATTCATGAAACCTGCAGTGATTTCAGATTAAAGATCTCCACAAGATGAGTAGTTCCCAGAATCTTACATCGAAGGTGGTATTGGATTTATTTCGAGGTTTCCCTGTAATAGTTTAAAATCCCTTTGCAAAGCTTGTATTGCTTTCATTTACTGAAAATGAACAACACTGAGGCAGGGTCCAAAGGACATTAAAACCCCATTATAGTTCACTTCCTGAAGCCATGGATTTGGTTATCCTACAGGTAAAATCACTTCCCTGTGTGTAGTGGGAAGTGTAGTGTTTCCTTTTCAACACAGCTGCAAGGTCTCTATTGCAGTGTCTTTCCTAAGTGTTTGTTGAGTGAATAAATACATTCAGCGCAGTCCATGCCCCATGTCTTCTTACTTTGATTGAATGTTATCCTTAGCAGAGAGAAGGAATCTCTGCTAAGGGAAATATTCTGTCTAAGTATCTTTAAAGTTAATTACAGTGCCCTGGGGGCAAATTCAGTCCATGATTTTAATTAAATACCTCATAAATGAAATTAAATTGTTAATACTAAAAGGATAGTTAAAGAAATATTTTATATTGGTTTTCATATTGATAACATTTAAAATTATGTATATTGGAGAAGTATTTTGATATCTACTCCACTCCCCTGTACTCTCTGTAAGTAGGTGGACTATATGTACAATGAGGTTAATCTACTCCTTAAATAAAAGACATTTTCATAACATGGATTTTTCCAAGAAGGAAACTGGTTCTTCTCCCACCCTCTAAATTGCTCTTTATTAAGAAAGAAAAGTGTTTGTTCAGTTTTATTCCTCTCAATGTTGGATGATGATATGGCTGTGGATGATGTATAATCAGTTTTTATGGGTAATATTCCCACAAAAGGAGTGGTTGAGAAGTGAACGAGTTACCCAGTGATATTCCAAGTTCTCACCTTGTCATATTAGACACTCATCTTACTCTGTTTGTGGTTTCAAATCACAAGGAACTTATGTAAACTGTTTTTCAGGCATCGGAGATGATAATGAGCCTTTTACGTTTTCAGTGGAAACTCTCCCAAGGGTTTGTGTATTTGCCAGGAGGAAGAATACCTGTGACAACACAGCAGGCTTGGAGCTATCTGACTTTGTTTTTCCGAGGTATTCCTTCCTCTTAAGCTAATCAGTCATGCTTGCCATAAAAGTTAACGAGGAGATGTGGAAAGCTGATTTTTTAAAGAAAAGTATGCATTTGAGTCATAAAAGAGACACCTCAAGCTGAACTAGTGGGTGAGTTCCCGACCCATCTTAGTGCTGTTGCATCAATTTAAAAAATTGTAACAAACCAAGGCAAAATAACTTTCGATGGTCAAAAGGATTTGTAATGGCAAAGATTTCCTCTGATGTGAGTGTTAATGAATGTCAAAGCAATAACATAAAAGACATTACTAGTTTAATGATTGACAGAATAAGAAAAAAACAAGGTCTTTGTCAGATAAATGACTACTGTTTGGTGTTCTTTTGCCTTAGGAGTATCAAAAGTGATCTCAAGATAGGCAGTACTGGCCCAGGAGCAAGGCAACAGGTCATAACGCAGCCTGTTATATAATAACCAAAGCAGGAAGGTTAATTAGTACGTGTTAATATGTCTGTTTTCTCACTTGGCAACCTTGACATTGAGCATTTTGGGTTTGTCTGGCTTCTTTCTAGAAACTTTCTTTTTCTGAAGACTTTAAATAAACACATAAACTTTTATGCAGCTGGTTTTGTAGCACTACATTAAAAAGACAATTTAAATATTGCTCCAAACTGTTGGTAGACCACAGTTGGTGGGGCTTGTTTTGTACCACTGATGCCGTGACACAAATCCATAAGAGAAATGTTATTTAACAGTAGTCCAACAATTGCAAAGTCATGGTCATCAATGAATTTTATTTATTTTCAGCAACAGTTTAGACCTCTGGAATGTTCAATATTTGCTCTGACATGCTCTTAGCATGCTGAAAGAATTAATGGTGACACATACTCTAAATGATTAAAATCTCTTTTGCTCCATCTCTTGTAAGTAGGAGAAGCACTGTAGGTCATTCTCACGTTCATATCAGGAAAGATACCCTACTTTCAAAAGTACTAAATCAATTCTTGTTTTTTCCCCCCTTACTTTTTATTGCTGTCACTTCATTAATTGTTGTGAATCAAGTCATAGTTTGTTCCTTGTAACTGACCCTAGGAAAAGCTGGTAAACAATGCCCGATGCATTGTTTTAGGGGAACTAGGCACGGACTTCAGTTGCAACTGCCAATTTGACTAATTGCTGTTTGCTCAGAATGTAATTGGCTCACTGATGGTTCTCAAAGAACTTGTATGGATATAAGCTTGCTGGCAAAGCTGTATGTGATACAAAGTGATCATGGCTTCTTAAGGAGTAAGTTTACTACAGCAATCTGGGACCCTAAGACATAAATCTTCCTTCTGTGTCCTCCAGCCAGGGAGTGTTGCAGGCCACCCCTCGTCTGTCTTGTCTCATGTCCTGCCTGCCAACATAACCTACGACAATCACTATGAGCAAGGGGACAATGACTTTCGAATCACACAGCCAGAAGAGAGGGCCAAGGAGACAGATCTCTGTGGGTCTGGACAGAGAAGCAGCAGAGGTTAGCAGGGCTCAGATTTCATTTTCCCCTCCACTGTCCAGGTGCTTACCTAACTAGAACCTATTACTGAGTGCTAGAAGTATTTTACCTAAACAGGGTACTGTCTGAGCAAGTTAGTGTGGTCAGAGTACACAAAATGAACGTAATATATTACTATTATGTGAGAGCTGAAAGTTCTGAGAAGGCAAAATCTCATCTTCTTCCTCCACTTCTTCATGAATGTGCTGGGGGTTGAAGTAGCGGAGTGTAGTCTATTCTCTTTGTGTAGTCATTTATAAAGGTCTATGAGAAGGTGTCTTTGGTATTTTATTTTATTTTATTTTGATGGAGGTGGAGAGTAGTACAGGAAATGTCTCAGGTAGAATTTATCCAGGAATTGAGTATTTACATTGATTCCAAGAAGAAAAATGAAATTTCCCCCCGGTAATTAAAGATAAATAACACTGATGTTCAAACATTAAAACAAAGAGAATTCTACTAGTTTATGTTATCTTATTGAAATTGTTTTAAGACATAATGAAAATATTTTATATAAGCAGTATGAGATCCATACAACAAAATAATTCTTTTCTGGGATCTTAACTTTTGAATACTATCACATTGCATTTTGAAAGTGATATTGTACTTTCTAACACAGTTTCCCCCCATAATTACACTTAATCCTCTGAGGCATTTCTGATGCTTTATGAATTTTGGATAGCAGAGTCAACTTTGTCCTTGCTATCAATTTAGATATGTTGAAATTTTGGTATGCTGCCACCAGGTGGTGGCAAATTCTTTGAGTCATGTGTTATTGTAATTTAAAAGCTGTTTTGTGGTTTTTTTTTTTTAAACTTTTTAAAATAAAAGTAGTCAAAATTCTTCTTCAAACAATATCTTACTCAGAAGCCAACCTATAAACTAGGTAAAAGTCAGCTAAGTTATTATGGTGAAAATGGGGTAGGAGTTTCAAAACCCCATGTTTGTGCTCACCTCTTTTTCATCCATGGTATCTGAGGAGCCACAGGCACACAATTTGAATATTAGCAATCTCAATCGCAATGTGACTTTCATATATGAAGCATTTTTAAATGAAAAGATAAACTATTTAAGCTATTATAATCATAATCTTCTAGAATAGGAAGAGAGACTGGGAAAACACTTTTCAGAGCCAGGTGGAGGAGAATGAATATTTGTGGGTCAGGATCCAACATGGCATGGTGATAGAAACAGACATAAATCTAAACATCGACTGCAGAAAGCCTTGTCCAAAGAGGTCAGGTTCTACTTGGACAGAGTTAGGACATACAGGAGCCTCTGGAAAAAGAAGTGGGGCAGAAGGAGGCTGTGATTCTGGAGAGTCAATGATTGGTAGGCTACACATGGAAGCATGACTGTGAATTAGGAAACTACTCTGGAGTTCCAGGAAAGTGTTTGATGGGGGCTTGGACTAGCAGACCCTGTTCATGACAGGCAACTATTCTCTCCGAATCTTTGCACACTTTGTTGACTTTTTCCAGTGAACTCCTGCTGGGATAGCTGTTTAGAAGATAAGCATTAGCCACCTGTTTTATAGTCCTGGAGGTAAGGACTATTGTTAGAAGATGGCCTTGTCCAAGTCGCTTCATCTCAGTGAGATTTGGTGGCCTACATAGGGTCTTTCTCAGGTCTGACATTCTCTGAGTCCTAATTTTTGTGATTGAACCTTAATGAGCTGCACCACCCAAGATGACTACAAGGGTAATGGAAATCATTAGAATGCCCCACATGCCTCTGAATTGAATATAATTTGATCCAGATCTTTTTTTCCCCACTGCCTGGGAACCTGCAAACATTCTGCAATACCTAAATTCCAATCTTCAATATCCTATCAGATGGATTTGGAGAACTCTGATGACAAGAATGGTCACTGGGTGGAGGAGCCCCTGCCAGAAATCCCTCCCCTTCTTATACCCTAATTTCATGCATCCAGTGACCCTTACTAGCTTTTTTTCAAGGCCCTCCTTAATGTTCATTTGAATCTGACATTAAGGACCTAGGAGATACACTGAAACTTGCCTGCATCTTCTAGGGTTAGCACAGAGCTCACAGTAGGATTCTAGCATTATCTTCAGAAAACAAAAATTAAGGGATTATCAACAAACTATAATCATGAGTTTCAGCAAGGGGCACTGAAGCAACATTTATTGTTCCACAGTAAATGCATGCTGATTCACTCTCTACCAGTGCTATCTCTTTAAAATGCAAATCATCCTATCCGTTGTCTAACTAAGGGTCATGTTTCATGCTTAACCCATAAAAATTAGGCAATAAGTTAAAAATATGAATCTGTTGAAATAAATATAAGCTCTTGAGTTTTAGCCTTGTAGTATGTAGCTGATCAACATGTGCAGATTTGGACACTTGATCTTCAAGGTGACACTCTAATTGAGATAGAGAATGTAATGCCTGATGTGAAACATGCAGAATAGCCATCTCCACCCCAAACAAAACAGAGCAAACATTTATTGGATTACTGTGTACTAGCTCTATTTAAAAAAGTGTTTCAGAAAAATTTATACATGTGAGGCTTGAAATGGAGCCCACTTTCAATAATAAATGCTCTGATGATGACCGTATGAAATGGGTTAATTAAGTTGCCTTTCAATGTTAGAAATCTTGGCTTAGGTTATGAAGGAACAAACTTCCTTGGTTTTAATCTGTTCCATACCAGACATTTGCCTACTTTTCCTAAATATAAACTGATCTCCCCTGTCACTGACACAAAGGATTGAGCATTTCTGAAGTAGGCTGAGGCAGTTGAGGAGAAATTTGAGAATTTCCTGAGGAACTTTAGAGGAAGGCCTAAGCCTGGTTTTATGGCAATTGTATTCACTATTTAAAATTAATAATCATTATAGTCTTATATGATATGTAATATTATAATTAATCCTAATATATGACTAATTCTCCCAGGAACTCAGTTGTGCCTTGTTGGTGAGTTGGAGGTTGAGTTCTGTGGGGAAAGCCCTGGGGAGTTAGGCTTATTCAAGTGGGGGAAATGGAGGATAAAAAGTGATTTATTGACTATTTTCAAATCATGGGTTTTTCCAATAAAAAGGATGATGTTGGGCTACTGTTCACAGGAGTCTGAATAATATGAAATGAGCTTTAACTGAAGGATTCTGGATTTAGGTAAAGTATACAGAAGGATTTCCTTTTAATAAGTGGAATTCAGCATAAATGAGTTCCTAGACCGCAGAGAAGGGAGGCGTAGTAGGAAGGTGGCTGGTAACTGTTGAAAATGTGAGAAAACCACCAAAAGTAAATGAAAGTATAGAGTGTAAGTAATGATTTTGTTTGTTTGATATAGTCTATAAATTTAAGATTTTTCATCAGGATGGAACCTGAAAACCACCACCATATCCAAGTAGAGTCTCTGCCCCCAGAAGACTCCAAATATAGAGTGATGAGTGATGTTACTCAATCGGAAACTCAAAAATGATTTTTTTATCATTATGAGAGGATGTGTATAGTATTTATGAATCTAGGAATATTGTTTTCTTCCATTGTCATGGCATAGTTCTACTCAAAATTAAAATGTTGCCCTATCCGGTTTGGCTCAGTGGATAGAGCATCGGCCTGTGGACTGAAGGGTCTCAGGTTCAATTCGGTCAAGGGCATGTATGTACCTTGGTTGTGGACACATCCTTAGTAGTGAGTGTTCAGGAGGCAGCTGATCAATGTTTCCAGCTCTCTATCCCATCTGCCTTCCTCTCTTTAAAATATAAATAAAAATATTTTTAAAAATTGTATAAAATGTACATAATCATCATCACTTAAGTTTATCTTTGAATTACCAACAGTTTCCCAGAGCATATTTTAAAATTTATATCCACAGTATCAGGGGCATATCACTCTTTACATCTGTATATGTGCCTATCACTAGGAAGTTCATCTCAGGCCCAAATAGACAATCATGTTACATTTAGACCTATTGTTTTTTGTGGTTTTTTGTTTTGTTTTGTTTTGTTTTTTTAAATGTGTCCTGTGGAGGCCCACTCATGGACCACAACATAAATTTTTCCTATACCATTTTAAAGGTTATTTTAAAGTGACAGTGCAATCTGTCAAACATTTGCAATTGTGAGATCATATCCAAAGGGATAGCTAATAAATATGGGTGAAATCTTGTTAACTCTTCTTAAAAACGATTCCATTAGGTGACATCTGTAAATATCCAAATCAACTTTTGATTTCAGGTTTTTTTTCAGCTAACGTGTTTTTCCCAAAAGTACTTTGAGCATGTTCTCTATAATACTGAGACTTTGTTAAGATTTGGATGTATCATGCTTCTTTTTTCTAAAGAAAATTTGGCCAGGAAGACCTCTCCTAAAGACATAATAAGGCACCTGTGCTCTGTCCAACACCATTTTCTAGGGTGTTATCAGGGTTGATATGTTTAAGGTGAATGAGGTTGGCTTCTCAAGATGTAGTCTGAATATAGAACCTTTCATTAGAGGGCAAAGGTACAGCTGCTTGAAATAGTTAACACATCTTCAGGCGCCTTCGCTAGGGGGGAAATATGTCACAGAGACTGGCTCACAAAGTTACTTTAAAAATTTACAGTATTTCATTCCGATGATTCCAATAGATTTTCACTTTATTCAGTTGAAGGTTTTATTTTCAGGTTTTCAGATATGAAACACAAATAAATGACTAACTATATAAAAGTTGCTTCCCAACCTTGGATGAAAAGTTAGAATTCCTGCTTTTACTTCTTAAACGAAGTCCTCCTCCCATCCATAATCTAGCACTACAAAGCTCATTGGGGATTGTTTTCTTTCCTCCAAGTTGCGATTATTTGATTACATTAAAACTCCAAATGGCCAATATAAATGCCTAGAAGGAGATGAGGGTTGCATAGCCTGTCAGGAGTGGCTCAAGTGACTGTTTGTTCAAAGTACTTGCTGAAGCAGAAACAACCGTTTTTGTTTTGAAAGCATGTTAATGTGATAATGAAATGCACAAAGCAAAGAGGTTCATCCATATAAATGGGTCATTTAAATAATGAGCAAGGAGGAAGGATGTGGTTTGGTGTCAGTACTGATTAATTAGGACATAAAAATAAATAACCATCCCAACATTGGCTGCCTCTCTTGAAACTTGCTCTATTAGTTGGCAATGAAGTTAATGCAATTGACAATATAATTACAGGTTAGTTAACAGAACAATTTATGAAGAGGCTCTTGCTTCTTTTACAGCTTTAATTAACTAGATAGTATCACTACTAGCATCAATATTAATTTTATCATCTCTACCATCTCTATCTCTATCTAGAGATATCTAGTGTTTTCAGCTAATCTCTTAATTGTATTGGATACTTATATACATACCAGTACTAGAGGCACAGTGCACGAATTTGTGCATGGTGGGGTCAGGCCAGCCTGCCCCCATGGGGCCAATTGGCCAGGCCAATGTGGGGAGGGGATGCAAAAGGTTGACCAGCTGGCCCCAACCCTGATTGGGAGGAGGGCTGATTGAGGGAGGGGCCTCAGGAGGTTGGAGGAGGGCTGATTGGGGTCTAGATCAGGCCAGTTAGCTGCCACAGTGCACATCATAGCGACCAGTTGTTCTGCTGTTCCAGTCACTGCGCTTTTATATATATAGATAATACTGTTCTAGGTATTCAATTCAACCAACTTTTATTAAATGCCTTTCATATGACATCCATTGTGCACACTTTGGTAGTGAGTTTACAGACCTACACTTCAGAAAAATTCAACAATGTTCACCAGTGACTGTATTCTACTGTAACCCCTTTCTCTGGAATCTTTGCACCTTTCATAGGCCAAGTTCTAAGTCTGATGTTAGTGGATTGTATTAAAGTTAATGGCATATTGTCAGATTTATTCCTTCTTTAAAGACGTAAACCTTGAGGTGACTTTATTCAGTCAAATTTACCCAATCATGATTGAGGATAATGCAAGGTAGTTGAAAGTTAATAATCAACTCAGCTTCAGATACTCAAGAAACACATTACTTGAACTCTATTAGCATCATTAGAGGTCACTGAGACTACGGGAAGGGCACTTGGAACACACACACATGCACACACACTCACACCCCAGGTTATAGAAAGCAACAGCAAACACCCACATTAAAACTCTTGACATGCTTCCCCACCTCATAGAATACCAATAATCATGAATATGATTTGGTTAATATTTTCTTGTTACTATTAAACAATGAATCTGAAGCTGGTTTTTGACAGAGGACAAACCAGCTGTAAATTGGTGGATATTCTCAAAGAACTGATTTCATTCTGCTAGAGAGAACCTTTTCAAAGTTATTTTCAAAAGCCTGTTTTACTCTTCCAGTGTAGACATAACTTTCTTACATTGTGAACTAAAAGAAGAAATCAAAATTGAATTGTCTTGTGAAGAATAAGCAAGAAAAATGCTCTTCATGTTGCAGCAATGATTGATGTCTTTAGATCCCTTCTCCGAAGATTTATACTTTCCTTATTTATTTATTTTTCCTGCATATTCCCTAGGTTTTCCATTCCAAGTAAATTATCAAGATTTTTTTAAACTCGCTCCTTTCTCCCCCACTTCTCCCCCCGCTCTCTTTCTCTGCGTGTATCTCTCTCACTCTCAGTGTAAAAATGGAGAAAGTCAAACTTTTCGCTTTCCCCCCCACAATGGTTCATTTGTATTCTCTGAACCCAAGACTGAGGCAAGTTCTAATGTCTTACTGTTTTATGTCACCACTGAGGTAGCAGTGACATGTTGGCTGCTGATGAATAAATATATTTATCTGGCTTCTAAACCTGCGCACACTGTTGAATAATGAACAGATGTTAACAATTACTCTAAATGTCCTGGATATTTTGTAAAACTTTTATCAAACTTAGGGTAGTTTATTGATTTAGTCAGAATCCTGCCTTGGGCAGAAAACATATTGTCATTTGGGATTCCACGTGGACAAAATGGATGTTCATTAACATTTTAAACCCAGGCACTAGGGTCTTGCTTCTGGAACCTTATGAACAATAGGTCTCTCTAACATGTTCTTATTCTGCTTGCATAAAACAAAGCAAATCCACTGGAAAATGTTTCTATAGCCTTACCTTTTAGGATATGCTACCAAAAATTAGGAATGAGAAGTCATGCATATGAAATTTGAACACCAGCTCCATGTGTTTCAGGGAAACATTATGACCCAGCCCAATGAAAACTACCCATGTTTGTTTTTAACATGAACGAAAATCTATATTTCTATTTCTCTGGAGTTATGTTTTGCTTTTCTTTCTTTCTTTCTTTCTTTCTTTCTTTCTTTCTTTCTTTCTTTCTTTCTTTTTGTAACATCAGGCCATTTTAGTTGAGTGATACAGAAAGTCAGTTTGAATTCAAATATAAAATAAGGCCATCCATCATGTTAACAATTTAATTACCTGAGTATATATTTTTCCAGCAAAAAAGCCCATTATTTGTTGTGTATCTTATTACTGAGCCATTGCCTCGGGACAGCTTGGCTGTCATGGAGCAGGCCTTGTGGTAAGAAACAGCGAGATACACGCGGATAAGCCGTGTGGTCCTCTGCCTGCTTCCCGGGCCCACTCGTTTCCATGTTTGCTGGAGGCCTCACCTGTTAGAGTCCCTGTAAGCTTTGTTGCAACAGTGAAATGGTGACTTGTAAAGGCAGCGAAGCATGACAGACAGAGTGAAAGGGTCGAGTGAAATAGAAATGTGATATTTTCTGTCTTCCCAGGGCCCAGGAAATAGGACTCTGGCTGAGCTGCGGTTGGGCATTCACTGTCATACAAGTAAAGTAGTAAAGTTTATTGTTTAGGACTCAGGGAAGAGGCAAAGTCAGCAATGCACTAGGTTTCTCTGATTGTTGAAGGATCTCTCCTCCCAGTGATTGGGGATTGGGGAATCATTTTGTCATTGAGGAAAGGAGAAGATTAGCATAAGAAGGCAGAGCAGCATCTGAGCCTTCCCAGGGCCCTGGGGTTTCAGGGACCCCCTCCACCCGTGGGACATACCATGTGGCGAACAAATATATGCCCATGATAGGAGCCTGTCACTGTTTGCTTTCTTGCTTTTTAATTGCATGCCCTGACTACTAAAATATCTGTAACAGTATACGCTAATTCATTTGCAATATAGCAACAATCCTATCTACTGTGGGGGTTTGGTGGGCATAAAGCACAAGGGACTTTTTCCTGCTTTTAAAATTTCACACAGCATGGTGGTTGGCAGTTTTATTTTGGCTGGCTTCCTTGCAGCAAGCATTGTCAACTGAGGACGACAGAAAACAAAGACCAGACTTCAACCAACCATTTGTACTGGCTGTCTATTTCCTGGCTGGATAATGTTACAAGAAAAGGAAGGTGTTCTGTCCTGACTATGGCTCTGAATTGAGGATAATTCTTGCATTTCAGAGCAGAAGCCTGGTAAGTTATAGAGACACCAGGGCTTGGTCCACAAGTTGAGGTAGGATTCTCCCATGTAGCTATATTGGCCTAGTGGAAAACCTTTGCTTCTGGACCTTGTTTCAATGGGTCTCTCTCTCTCTCTCTCCCTCTCTCTCTCCCTCTCTCTCTCTCTCTCCCCCTCTCCCTCCCTCTCCCTCTCCCTCTCTCCTTCTCTCTCTCTCTCTAACTTCTCTTTCTCTCTCTCTACACACACACACACACACACACACACACACCAACTTCTCTCTATCTCCTTCTCTCTAGCTCTAGCTCTAGCTCTATCTCTAAACTTCAGGATACATAACTCTAGAAATATGTTCATTCCACTTTTTGCCTGAAAAAGAGTGGCTTGGTCATTTTATGTTTAAACAAATGCGTTTCTTCATAGCAGTTTTTCATCCATGGAGATGACTCAGCAGCTGCGGACGATGACAGAGAGGGTCATTTTTCCTACGAGGTCCTTGATAACTTTACAAATGCATCTGATTTTCACAGTGAACGCATGTTTTCATAAGTGGAAACAAATAAAACAGTAGGCCAGGGCTTTCTCAAAGGGCCTGCCAAGTACATTAAACACACAAAAGTATATTCACAGCGAAAGTTGGTTGGAAACAGCTGTTTTAAAGGATTTTTGATGAATGCAGTTAACAGCATCATCATTATAAGGCCTGAAGCAAACATGTTACTGATTATACCCCATTAAGAAATTGGAATGTGTTCCCCCAAGGAAACACCACGGCACATGCGAGTTGAAAAGAACAACCAACTCCAAAACACTCGGCTAACCCTTTTCTTATAGATGGTGCAGCCTATTTATAAAGATAAAACTCACAGGAAAATGAAAGTACATCTTATCTGCACTAATCAGAATATTTTTACCGGTATTGGTGGCGTGGAGGTTTCCTTAGCATCTTTCACCTTTTGCCCAAGCCTGCTCTGCCTACCCCAGTTATGCACCGGGTCGAACTTGTGCAAGAAAGCAGATATGAAGGAAGTTTGGGGCTGCGATGTATGATAGCGTGCGAATCCGGGCGTCCACGATGCGGTCCCAGGCCAGCTTCTAGAACGCCTTTGCCCCTAGAGTGCCGCGTGCTCTTCAGGGTGGGATGGTAAGCCCTGGTGGGGTCTGTGGGACATGGAACACTGAACCAGGACCATGGGATGACTGCGCTGAGAAACAGTGTCCACGTGTTGAAAAGGCACTGTCAGAATGCCGGGCAGCAGGGCCTCTGTCTGTCTGCAGGCCGGCTGCTCTTGCTCGGTTTGTGTCTGCACCGCCTGTCCGCCGCGGCCCTGAAGGGGCTCTACAAACACTTCTCATAATGGCCCAGACGCCTCCCAAGGGCCTTTGGGGTTAGTTGGGGAAGGAATGTAAGTCCAATACTTGGTAAAGGAAAAAAAGGCTTTTTCACCTTTTCCACACATCTGAAAGAAGGGTCAGATTTCTCCTCGTGATGAAAGAGTCACCGCTGGGACTAGCCTCCTTTCACACTGTGGGGGCCACGTCGAGGGTCAGGCTGGGCAGGGCAGCTTCTCCTCTCCCACTTCCTGTAAAGGGGGAGTCATTGCCTGAGAAGGTGGGGAGCACCCCAATGCCCCTGGAAGGAGGGCTGTGGTATGCACACATAAAACTCAGTGATAATGACAGCAGCACTTACATAAAAATGACATGATTATGGAATAAGGTTTTTATTATTTCACTTGTGTGAGACACATTCGAGACCTAGCAATGGGGATGTTGATAAACTAGGGATCTGCGAGCCTCTATGTCCTTTTTAGAAAAAGAGAATAGTAAGATCTGCCATATACAATTTTTATAAGTCAGACAAAGTAGGCATAGATATAGGCATGCTATATACTTGTGTGTACATATACATGGATAAATGTGCATGTGTTTTATGTGCACACACACTTCAGAAAGAATGCCAGCATTTTTGCTGCAAAGATTTCCTTGGAGATTTAGGGACACTTTGAGATTCGGATTGTGAGAGAGGCCTACTTATTGATGGGCAGAAGGGTTCCTGGGAAAATCCTTCTCCTCCATCAATTTGGACTTTTGGAGATCCTCAGGGTTAGGCTGAGACCAAAATAGACTTTCCCCAGGAGTCCATCCCTGCCCAGTGGGCACAGTGGTCCTCATTTAAATGCTCAGGATTCCCAAGCCTTAGAGGAGGCTGCTAGGAGGTGGCCCAGGGGTTCCCGACAGGCTGTTCCACAGGAGATTGTCCTATGGGTGAGCATTGGGGCGTCATAAGGCAGCTTCCTATGTGGTAACCCAGCAATCACCTGTCTTAGTTGCATAGTTCTCAGAACGTGTAAGGTTCTTCTGCGCAGTCTTGATTAGGGAGCTCTGAACTCAACAGAGAAAACTGCTCCCAGAACCTGGCACTGGTCTGTGCACCTGAAGGAACTATTTCTAATGGGGACACACTTTACAAAGCACCTTTTGTCCGAACCGACAGCGAGCGCGGAGGAAACTAGTGGAAATGGTGATAAGTTTATTACACCAAAACTTTGATGTAACAGATAAATATATTATTGATAACACTGAAACTGTGACTCTTAGGAAATGCTTTTGATAACATGACACAAATATTAGTATTACCAACTATCAGTAGAAGTCATTTGCCACAAAGAAAGTACGGTTGATTTTAAACAAAGGAAATGGTTATAGGTGTCAGCTATGAGGCCCTGTAACTATGTAACTATATCTATCAACATTTCCTTTTTCAGTGAATTATGGGCAAGATAAATAATTTTAAGGAACCGACATATAAATGCATTTCAAAAACTATTTGATTATTTATAGTAAAATTAATTTATTGTCCATTAAAAAAGAGAGAAAACCCAGTAAAATTGTACCCAGAAATTCTGGAGATGAGATTTATGATTAGATATTTCAGCCTGCCAAATGGAAGTGAGCTGGAGATAGGTTCTTTCACATATGAATTTTATTTTGTTTTATTATTATTACTATTATTATTATTTTAATAACTAAGGTAACTCATTATTTTTTCCTGGCAAGCAAGCTATTTTTTTCTCTTATTGTAAAAATAATTCTTTTTTATATTGCATATGCTCATTCTCTCCCTCCATCCCTCATTCTTCTCTTTTCCCCTCAATTCCATATAGTAATTACTTACTAGACATCTACTGTTTTCTAGAAGCAATTTAAGTTACTAGACATGCATAGAAAAAGTAGATTGAGTCTCTGAACAACTCATATAATTTCTCTTATTTTAAAATTCTGGAGGCGATTGAAATATCATATACTCTGGAAAATATTGTCCCCCTGGAAAAAAATCCTGTCATAGAAATTACTCTAAAAGATTGGTCTTCCAAGGGGGTGCTCACATGCCAAGGGTTATAGAAGATAATCTATTGGGGGATAGCAAAAATTAAGACTTGTTTCTATTATTTTACTATCATTAAAGAAACATAATATTCATATTAAGGTTATTATGTCATATTTCATATGTTAGTAAAGTAACATAGTGAATAATTTATAAATAAATATATATGCCTATTGGGAATGCATGCTCAAAAAGTGTTATTGACAGGGTGTGTGATGATAAACTTTTGAGGACTAGAATTCCAGGTTATACTCTACCAGAGCAGAGCGGCTCTTCATTTTATTTGGCTCTTTATTGAGAGGGAGAGCCTGGCACATTTGTGAACTTAATAAATATTCAGCAAAAGAATTATAAATGAATGAATAAACCAACAAATGGTTTCTGTCTCTTTCCTTCAGAGCTGCTAAATAAAAACTGCCTACTTTAATAAACTCATTAACATGTGGGCGATGTGCTAAATGTGCTAAGTGGCATATCTGTATATATTTTTATATTTCAGTTTACATTTAATAATATTTTGTATTAGTTTCAGGTGTACAGCATAGTGGTTACACAATCTTCTACTTTACAGAGTGCTCCCCCCTGGCACCTACATAGTTATTACAGTATATTGACTATATTCCCTATGCTGTACTTTATGTCCCTGTGACCATTTTGTAACTACCATTTTGGACTTCTCGATCACTTCACCTATTTTACCCTGTGTGCTGATATATATATATATATATATATATATATATATATATATATATATATATATATATATATTAGAGGCCCAGTGCATAAAATTTGTGCAAGGGGGGAGGGGTGGCTCCTTAGCATGGCTTGTAACGCAGTGACGCAAGTGCAAGCGTCCCATGCCAGAGGCATTCTGCAGCCAGATGCAGAATGCTTGCCTCATTGATGGGGCAATGATGCAAGCGTTTCCCCCCCCTCCCCCAGCTGCTCCATGCCCACTGCCCAGAGGTCCTCTGCGGCTAGGGTTGAATGCTCACACTGCCATCTCTCAGTGGCTGCCCCGCCCCCCAGGACTGGGGGACTCCGGCAAGGCTGAGAGGACTAAGCACCGCCATCTTTGTCATGGAGTGATGGTTAATTTGCATATTACCCTTTTATTAGATAGGATAGATAGATAGATACTAGAGGCCCAGTGCACAAATTCGTGCACAGGTGGGGTCCTGTGGCCTGGCCTGAAATTGGGGCCAACTGGGGCCAGCCAGGGGGAAGGACCATAGGAATTTGGCTGTGGGAACACCCTGACCACCAGGGCCAGCTCCTACATTGAACATCTTCCCCCTGGTGGTCAGTGTTCATCATAGTGACTGGTCGTTCGATTGACCAGTTGTAACAGTTGCTTAGGATTTTATATATAGATATATAGATATATAGATATATAGGTGTATAGGTATATAGGTATATAGGTATATAGGTATATAGGTATATAGGTATATAGGTATATAGATATATAGATATATAGATATAGTCAAATGATATTTAATTGAAATATTTTCCTTTGTGATTGTTAACTGGCTAGGCATTCCACTGTACCACTGTTGATGTAATCTATGATGTCATGAGGGTGGAGCCCATCAACATTGCAGCCCATAGACTGGGCAGTACCCAGGATATCTTTAATGGTTCTAGATACTTCTCTAACTAAAGACTGGTGCTGTATCTGTTGGCAATGTTGTCAATTTATCAGAAGTGATGTTTCCACTTTGCTTAAAGTTTTGTTTGGTGTTTTTTCTTTTTT
This sequence comes from Murina feae, assembly GCA_004026665.1. Lineage (NCBI taxonomy): Eukaryota > Metazoa > Chordata > Mammalia > Chiroptera > Vespertilionidae > Murina > Murina feae. Next base: position 30,970 of record PVJC01017935.1, read on the forward strand.
CTGTCTCTTGGTAGTTCTTTGAGGGCTGTGATGATCAGGGCTGAAGCTGAAGGTCCTAGCTAAATCTGGCCTGCCTGTGCTAAATGTCAGTTTTACTATAATCCTCAGACCCTTCCAATCACCGGTTCCTTTGGTGATATCATCATCAACATTTTTTGGAGATAGACTCCAGAGGCCAATCTTAGGGGTCAGGGCAGACATGCCACCAACTTCTCCACTGGTGCACCTCAGGTATATGACTTTGATCTTGTTGGGGGTCCCACTTTGGTGTCACAGTGGAGGTGCCTGGTGTTGGATGAACTGGATTTAGTAAGACCGAGGAAAGTTACACCTAAGCCTTCTCCCAGCTGAAAGCCGAAAGCAGCAGCACATATTTTATAGAAGACTCTTATATGGAAATATTATCTTTTCCCTAGATTTGAGTCTCATGATGTGTTTATATAGCACCATCTGAGAGGGGAAAGCTTCTGGGTGAAATAGACTTGTGATCTCTGAAACCACACCTTATGGGCTACTGTGCATGCCACATACTTGCTTGATATTAAAAAATTAAAAATGGATCTCCCTTTTGACCCTGTGATCCCACTTCTGGGAATATATCCTAAGAAACCAGAAACACCAATCAGAAAGGGCATATGCATCCCTATGTTCATAGCAGCACAATTTACCATAGCTAAAATATGGAAACAACCTAAGTGCCCATCAACAGATGAATGGATTAGAAAACTGTGGTACATCTACACAATGGAATACTATGCTGCTGTAAAAAGGAAGGAGTTCTTAGCATTTGCAGGAGTATGGATGGAGCTGGAGAACATAATGCTAAGTGAAATAAGCCAGTCAATGAAAGAAAAATACCGCATGTCCTCACTCATCTATGGATAATAATAACCATTATAAACTGGTGAACAAAAA
>PVJC01017936.1:0-31897 GCA_004026665.1 Murina feae
CAGGCAGTTGCAACAGAACCCTTAGGTTTGCTCAAGTTCCGTGGCTGTTGGCCTCCATCTTGGCTGGGTTAATTTGCATACAGCCGCTCTGATTGGCTGTTGGCCTCCATCTTGGCTGGGTTAATTTGCATACAGCCACTCTGATTGGCTGGTGGTGATGGTCACATTTGCATGTTTTGCTTTTATTATAGAAGATTCCCAACTTATTTGAGCTTCAGTTGTTTCACTGATCAAATGGGGGGGGGGGAGGGATAGCAACTAGCTTTAGAGAATGGTGAATATGAGATTATATAATTAAGTTTTACTATACGCCTGGCACATAAGGGCTCAATAAACAGTTACAATCAGCATCACCACCACCACCATTATCATCTGCTGGGTGAGCAAAACAAAGCCCCCAACACAAAAAACGGGAGTGGAGTGAGCCATTCTCATCTAGACAGAGTATTCAGCATTGGGCACAGTGCTGTGCAAATACAACATTTGCATCTCAGAGGCCTGGGAGGTCACACAAATGTATGAATCAGGCCCAGAAGGGCAGGGTCTGGAGGTACACTGAGGAGGCTTGTACCCTCCCCTAAGGGTATTCAAACTTCAATTATTTTTAAAATTCCAGTGCTAGGTAGACAAAATCCTGTGGAATACAGCCAGCAGGTAACCGTTTTTCACCTCGTGAACTGAGACTAGCATTCCAATCCTCAAACTGCCCTGAAAGAAATTAGAAAACAGGATTCCTAGGTTCCAAAGTATCACTGCTATTTTTCTAGGTTTCTCATTTAATTAATTGTTTTTCTCCCAAAAAATAAAAGTTACACATTTTATTACAGCCAATTAGGAAAGTGCACAGGTGTGTAAAGGAGAAAATGCATAATACACACCATTTTACCACTCAGGAGCATCTCCTCTTAACTTCTAGGAATTTTTCCTTCAACTTTTCCTAGGCATAGTCTTCTTCTGCAATACAAATATGAATCTAACTTTTTGGCTGAATATTTAAAAATTTTAATTAAGATTCTTTGGAAACATAATACTGAATAATTGTAAATTATTTAAGTATATAGACATACTTTAATTAATCCAGTCTTTTTTTTATTGAACATGTATGTTCATTCGCTTTCTCTGTGTTTTTTTTTAATTTTGTAGGTAACCATAAGAGTAAGTTTATGCATAAGATTTAAAAACTAACTTGCTTACTTAGGATACAATCCACCAAAAAGAATTAATTGATCAAAATAAAAAAGGGCAATGATACATATTGATTTGCACACTCCAACAGTTCCATGAACTGGCATTCTCCCAGAAGGATAGAGGAATGAATGCCCTTTTGGCTACTTGTTCAGCAACTACGGGTCTGTGGGTATTTTTAACACATATTTCAAATTAAAATTCCAAAACTGCTCTTCACACATCATTAAAACAGGGAAGTGAATTTAAAGTCTTACACAAGAAGTGATTTTGATTCTGAAATTAATGCCAATATAACTTTAAAGTTGTATCATTTTTACTAATAGTGGGTTGTAATGTATTGATCCTCTGAAATTCTCTATATTAATACAAATGGATCTGTATGATTTGACGTCAATTATTTAAGTTACTGGGGAGCAAAACCAGGGTGAGATATTAAATATTAAATCCAGGGATAATATTAAAATGGTCATTCCAAGCCAATTTTTTCAAGCAATGTCAATCCTGAATTCCTCTGCTTCAGAGCTATAAGAGTAAAAATTAAAACAGTGGCCCTAACTGGTTTGGCTCAGTGGATAGAGCATCGGCCTGCGGACTGAAAGTTCCCAGGTTCGATTCCGGTCAAGGGCACATCCCCAGTAGGGAGTGTGCAGGAGGCAGCTGATTGATGTTTCTCTCTCATCGATGTTTCTAACTCTCTATCCCTCTCCCTTCCTCTCTATAAAAAAATAAATAAAATATATTTTAAAAAAATTAAAACAGTGTATCTTACAACAACATTCTCTTGTGGGTACACTACAGAATGTAAAGTCTATCTAAGACTAAAGCAGCACCAATATGTCAGCAACACTTAATATAAACTCTATGATCATCGTGAGTCTGCTATTTCAATTAAACTTGGAGGAGTGTGAGTTGATGTGAAGATCAGGGCTTTATAAAGGTGATCAGGATCTATGGTGATTCTCTGCCCCAGCCTTCTGTCTTAAGACAGGTGAAATCAGGCATAACATAAAATGTGCAGAGGGTTAATAATCAGAATTTTACATTTCCCAACTGATAGTAAGAGGCAAAAAAAAAAAAAAAAAAAAAAAAAAAAAAAAAAAAAAAAAAAAAAAAAAAAAAAAAAAAAAAAAAAAAAAAAAAAAAAAAAAAAGTACAATAAAAAAAAAATAAAATCCAAGAAAAACCACAGGGCTAGGATACTATATTTTCTTATTTATCTCATGAGACTGTTAAACAAAAATCAAATATAAGAACAGCTGGACATTTGAGGGAAAAAAAACACAACACATCATTACCACTAGATAATGTTATAACAAGTGTTTTTGAAGCACTAATTATCAGTTAATTTTAAAAAAGAAGCTACTGAATTCAAAGTTCCTTAAGGGCAGGATCATGTATGTTGTGATTCTCATGTTTTCTAGCACACTGCCCTTGCATTGGAGACATAATTATTTGCTGAGTAAATAAACAGAATTAATAAGCTATATTTGAATTGTATTACATATAAAATGTTTTTCAAAATATTTTCACATAGCAAATGAATCTACAAGTGTTAGTAGCAACATGTCTCTAAAATTTTTATGGCCTCTATACTAGAAGCACACAATTACATTATTCCTAATTTTTATGCTCTGTAACATATATTGCAAATAAATTCTCAATCAGCATCTTATCTTAAAATGAAGCATTGTCTAGTTCATTAGATATTCAAGGGAGGGGGCAAGAAAATGACTGTCAATGCCAATTAAAGCAATAATAGAACAGAAAGATGTTGGGACGAATATCCATCAAGTTAGTTTTAGAACACATAAGCATCAGAGTTTTTTTGGGAGGGGCGGGAGCAAAAGTGCCCTATCTTGGCTGAGTAGCACTATTAAATTCAGATGCAGGGTTCTATTTAGTTTGGACAGGTCCCAGCCACAGAACAAAGTCAGTCTGTCTTAGTACCATAACTGAATTCTACAAGTTAACAGCTTTTCATGAAAAGCTGCCATTTCAAAATGTCAATCAAATCTGAGCATAAGTGGGAACTCCTGCAGAAATAACCAGCTGCAGGTTTGAAAAACATTTTTCACTGAAAGTGGAAACACAAAAGATGTTTGAACGGGATCTCTTTTCATTCCTGTAACAGTAGACGGCCATTTTCACAACATCAAGGACAGAAAACAGAGGACAAAATTGCAAATAATGTCTTGAAAGGGCTATTTGCAGGGGTGATGACTGATTCAAGTTACAAATGACAGAATTACTGGCAAATGGGAACTCATTAATATGAAATTGTTTGTTTCTCATTAACTGATCACAGTCTTAGACTATTCTTTTAATTGCTCTTGAATGATTATGCCATGAATGAAATGTAGCTTCAAGATTTGACATTTATTTTCAAACTCTAAAAAAACTGATGACGGTATCATTTCATTTTAAAAGGATGGGAGGCGATTCACCAGCTACAGTTTATGAACAAATAAAAAAGAAACATTATTTCACTTTTGAGAATGTCAAACATAATAAAAATACTACGCATCAACACTGCTTCTTTCTTCCAAGAAAAAGTCCCTTGTAAGCAATGCTATAATAAAGTGAAACTAAATAATAGAGCAGTAAATATGATATAAGAGTTTATGTGGAAAGGAGATAGGACTTACGGGGACGTACATGAGAAAATAAGACTCTGAAGAAGGCCTACTGCCATGCTTTATCTCCAGACGTATAAAATAACAAAAAGAGTGATCAGAAAATAGCTTTTAAAATTGTTCACAACTTGAAGAAAGTGATACAATACAAACACTCTCCAAATATTTTCTTCATACAACACACATTCCAACAAATCTTTTGTTCATTTGTTGGTAGCTGATAGGAGAATTTAAGTAAGTTCATTAACATGATGACTCCTCTCAACACCAATGGAATGGTCTGTGCAGTAGAGATATCAATATTGACTTGTTGAAATGAAAACTGTAGGCACTATCTATACCATAATGTTCTATTAGAAAACTTTTGGTTCCCACAGTTAACCAATTCTTGTTTATTTGGAAGATGTAGAGAACCTATTGAACTTTGTTTATATATTTGTTATATCCCAAATTGTTGTCACTCAAATATGAAAACAAAAGGTAGTGTTTAGAAATTAGACTCCTACCCCCAAATGAACGCTGCAAATGGTTCAATCGAAAACCTGCTGTAATATTGTATGGGATAGATAATTCAGGGACACCGAAGTCTGCCTTCTTTTATTTTTCAAAGAAAGTTCAATTTCTCACATTTTCAGAACTTGGACTTTCTCTGTTTTAATGACACAAAATTAGCAAACATCTGTCCCAAATGCAGGTTTAATTAATTTTAGTAGTTATGATGATCTAATTAACATACTTATCTCGAGCCCAAACTGTGTTTCTCTGGTTTCATATACCGTAATCTACCTGGGAATTTCTCCTGGGTTACATACAAATATTATTAGGTGTTTATTTGTATATAAAGCAAGCAGATATAATAAAGCTCACTAATCTCCCTTAATGTTTCCAAAAGAGCCACAACTCACATTTAGCTACATATACCAATCACGTTGTCCATTTCAGAGAAAAATACACTTCATCCTAATTTGAGTAAGTAAATTCAGTTTTAATATATCTACTTCCAAATATGAAATGGTTAAGCCTTGGCACAAGGGTGTCTTTTGCTTTATTTTTAGAACTTTTCAGTTAGTACTGTAGCATGCACACATCTTCCTAAGAGAATATCCAATATTTACTTCCAAATGCTTTTAATTCTTGTGTTCAAACAGCTGTATGAGGTTGCAGGGCTTATGGAAAAGAATTTGGTGGTGGGGAGGGTGGGCATGAGTTGGTTACCAGTTGTCACCCAAAGATAACAGTTACTTTTATTGGGGTATTACAAATGCAAATGGTGAATGTGGTATAAACTGTATACTACATTTTAGTTAGAGTGTCTAAAGCTATCACACAAGGCATTCATCTGCATTCCCTGTTTATGGGAATGAAATATGTAGTCATTTGAAGTTCACAATATGTATACTGTGTTTGTAATAACTGCAGATTTTACAAGCACATTATTCTTTCCATTAGGATTAAAACCTCACCGAATAGCAATTTGTGAAAGAATTCTAGCAGGGCCCGGAGCCCAGAACTCTGACCTCTGATGAGATGCTTGGCAGCAACAAACTCTGGGTCTAGGCAAAACATCTGGTTTGAGTTAGACTTCCTGAAAAAATAGCCGCTGTACTGGGGAAACTGGTATTCACTCAGCTTTGTATATATACTTTGACTGACTTCAGCACTGCCATAGGGGGAAAAAAAAAAGAGAAAAAGAAAAGAAAGACTTCACTAGAACGCCTGTCAATCATGACAGACTCCTTGGTGGCCTCTCTAGAATTAAGCTCTCTTATTAACTAGAACAGCCTTTCTTTCCATGTTCCTTGAGTACTTTTTTCCACGTTATAGCATATAAAATGTACAATGACTTCAACATGAGGCCAAGTGTGTTATTAGCAAACACATGCATGGTACGTTCTTTTTCTTTTAATCTCGCCAAGGAAGGAATCACCCATTAATTTTGCCTTCATTCTGTTTATATATGGAGGGAAAACAGATAAAACAATTATGGTCTGGGAGGGCCTATATATTTGGTAGATGTTAAAACAACAAAAAAAAATCAAATAGATTCTATTCTTTTCTTCTAAAAATGATAGACTTGTATGTAGTAACAGTGTTTAATGGGAAGAGGTTTTTTTTTTAGTTTTTTGCAAATTTGATAAAAATCACAATTCCAAAATGACTCCTCTAATATACATACTAGAGGAAAGATGCTCTGGATTAACATGCAGACATGAAAGGACAATTTGGAGACAGCACATTACTAAAGGTTCCCTGCCTACTTTCATCTTCTGATGAGCAGGTTTAGCAGAACAAATGTGGAAATCCATCCAATGCAATTGAATTAAATCTCTAGTTATTTCAATTCATCAAAAGAGAACCATTAAATTATTTCACCTTCTTATATATGGGGCGGACAAAAGTAGGGTTACAGTTGTAATACACATAAATAATACAGTAAATAATAATGCAAGAATAAAACTTTCACATTCTCACAACTATAAATCTACTTTGGGCTACCCTTGTAAACACAGTGCTGAAGTAGGGTTCTTATATATCAGACCAAAGACAGCCTGAGACTTCGAACAGTGCTGCAAAGGAAACGGGTAATATCTAGGGGAATTGTTTTTTATAACAAAGGTTAACGTGAGGGCCTACCAGAAGCGTAAGAGCAGGATAGTCCAATGCAGTATTCCCTATCTTGACTGTGAATTGATCTGAGTTTCTAGTAAAAGCAGAAATAGAACCTAATTTATCCCAGCGTCAATGTGTGAGATTAAAATCGGATGTGATAGTATCTAGGAGCATGATTCACTTTGAAGGGCCTGGGAGAGTTTTGTCAATTTCAGGTGGTGGTAAATTGCCATTTTACCTTTCTATATATCACCTGAATTTAATTATTACCTTTGTGAATAGAAGTGCAAACTAATTTAAATTTAGTCTTTTGATGTGTGGAACAGAATGCAAATTAATAATTGTATATTTCTTTAGGTACGAATTAACTTCTCTACCCCAGTGGCATTGCTAACGACTCCACTGAATGCTAACATGTTATAAAACATCAATGCTGTTCTCCTACAGCAGCGGTTCTCAACTGTGGGTCACGACCCCTTTGGGAGTCAAACGACCTTTTCACAGGGGTCGCCTAAATACATCCTGCGTATCAGATATTTACATTACAATTCATAACAGTAGCAACATTACAGTTATGAAGTAGCAACGAAAATAATTTTATGGTTGGGGGTCACCACAACATGAGGAACTGTATTAAAGGGCTGTGGCATTAGGAAGGTTGAAAACCACTGTCCTATAGAAATGAGCGGTTTACAACACTCCCCTCTCCCCTTTACCATGCTTCAGGGAGCTAGTCAGGAATAACTACTATTTTTTATACTTTGCATATGGATGAAAAGTAAACTCTTATTAACCAAACTCAAACCAGAGTCTGAAGCTCCTCGGTGTCCTCATGACGCTGGCCACATGCAGCACACAGTTTTTAATCCATGTCACAGCTATTATTCGGTAAATTATACACCTTACACTATCTCCACATTACACAACTTTTAAAAACTACGATTTCTACTACAAAGTCTTGCCATTTCTATGCTAATCAGACTCAACAAAATACTTGTGGAAAAATAAAAATATTTGCTTCTCCAAACTCTGTTACTTGAATCCATAATTTTTATATACTCTAAAATGTTCATTTTCCAGCTTTTCGGAAAGTCCCATTGAGCTTAAATTCAGCACTTTTTTCCACATTCTTGCAACCTTCTTTTGTACACATACCATGCACACAGCCCCTCTACACTTAGCTCAATACAAAATTAAATGTTTCTCTAAAAGATATTCATTTTAATACAAAATATGTTAATAAAAGATGAGACAAAACTCTCATTTAAATGTAATTTTATGAGAATATATTGTGAAATAAAATACAGACACTATTAAATTTCTATAGGCATATATTTTCTTTTCTATATCAAAATGAGAATAAACCAAACCTGTACGTTCATTTCAGAAAGAAGGCAGAGGCAGTTTTAAATCTGTGTAAGGACACATGTGGAGTTATCATGCATATTTATATGTAACCATACTATAGCTACAGGATGATAGATTTAGGAATAAAGTTTTTAGAATAATCATTGCCTGGAATGCCTACATAAATTCTTTCTGGAAGACTGCATTACCTTAAACCTAATTGTGTAATAATCTATATTTAAACCAGAGCATAAACATAAATGTACAGGACTTAACACCTGTAGGTTTTGCATTTTGTCTGATGCTGATTAAAAAGAAAGTCATTACATAATTCTGAAGGATACTCAGAAAAACTCTGAAGCAAAGGTAAGGGGACTGCTGTCATGCTCCTTATGAAAGCAGCAGCAAATAAAATACGTTCTTCCTGACGCAACTTTAGAATGTACATAGTTCAATCTTGTGTGTACAGATACAGAAAACTGAGTATAACAATGAAACTAACAAGATATAGCAGTCGTGATTTTATATTCTAATAGTACTTTTACACTGGAATTAAATGACAAATTTTCTTTCCAAAAGGCATAAAGAGCATTTCATCGCAACCCCCTGCGTTTTTGAAAGCTATGGCCACAAAGGCACATTTATAAAATAAGCTCCCACTTGTTAAAACTGTAACATTGCCACCATCACTAGAGTTTCACCTTAGTGACTTAAATAAATATAAATAAAGTAATAAACACTATATGTTTTATAGAGTTCTATGAACCAGGGGGGAAAATCACCTTACAAAATAACCTCCTGGCAAATGCAAAAGAAAAGCTAACTTTGCTTTGCCCATATTTTCTGAGTTCCCAGAATGTAAGAAGCAGCTAGGGGGACCCTTGCTTATTTAACTGAAAGACTTCTGCTTATTTCATTTTCCACATTAGCCTTTCTGTAAAGCAAGGGGCAAAAGTATCAAACAGAAAAGGATGAAAGAATTAGTAGGGCAATCAATATAATAAAAATATTTGGGGGTTTTAAACAAAGTATCTTTCATATTCTATGTTTTTATGATGACTTTGCTAGAAATCTTTCTACTGACTGAGGTTAGATATTGAAAATAAGCGCCATAAGAATCAGACATGATGACCTGCTGTCCGAGGTGGTCAAAATGTCTAGCGAGTAAGTTACTCATTTTGCTTTCCTATTAATTCAGTGCTGGTAAAACTCTCCATGCTACTGCTGTCAGATGGTTGTCATGTAAACTGTTTTATTCAGAACTGAGGAATAAAAATTTTAATGGCTGTCACATGAACAACTTTTAAAAATATATATCAGACTTGTTAATATTTTGTAGAGTTTGAATATAATTTTCGAGTCATCACCTGGATAATAGCAATAACAACAACACTTATTTTAAATAACTCCAAATTATATACAGTTGAGTAAATTTAATTTGTTTTCATTTAAGGTCTGCTAAAGTTTGAGGCCAGCGTGCTGAAGAAAAATATTAAACTATCTATAACCCTGTGTCAACATATGATGCTACTGGGAATGGTAAGCGAATTAATTTTCCTTGGAAAATTAATTACTTATGACTTACAGTTGTAAAAGCAAACAACGTAACTCGGGATTAGGGCACATTTAATTTCTGTTTGTAGTAGCGATTAAATTAATTTCATATAATTCATGGTATGTAATGGAAAGCAGAACAAAAATGAAATTCTAGACAATGACTGACACAGAAAAATGTACATATTTATGAAGCTGATCCAAAAATAAAGGTCATGGATATTAATCACTGGATAACAAACCAGTATTTTTAATGGTACTGTAATAATGAATTTTTAGCATAGTTTTTGAGAAAGCTTCACCAAATAGAAAAGTCTAACATTCAGAAACAAAACAGAAAACTGTAATAATATCCTGTAACATCTCCTAAATCTCCCCATCCCATGGCTTCCCAAAAAGTAGCTGAAGGATTTGCACATCTTTTATTTTTAATAATAATTCTTGCCCAAATAGATATGCGGCAGCTGAAATTAAATATACCATTAAATAATTTGGGGTGACATTCTTAAAGTTGTAACTAAATTCTCTTCCCCTGACACCCAAATAGTAAAGGGCTTCTAAAATGGATCATCTGCAATTCATTTTTGGCAGCTGGGTACTAAGACAACAGATTCTGGCTAATTAATAAAGCCCTAAGAATATAGGCACAGCTGCAAATATGAAAATATTCATCTTTATACTCCATCACTTCCTACCTGTTCCAATTAAGCCAGACATAATCTTTCAATTTTGGATTTCAACTTCATGGTATAGCTCACGTGTCAGGATAAAGAACTAAATCTTTCCCTAATGCTAATTGTAATTAAATAGTTTAAAGTAGCTATGTGAAATGTCATTGTCTGGCATATTAAAAAACACACAAAATCAAAACATTTCACATTCTGGTAATAATCCTACATATACTGTCACTAGCCACCTGGTGAAATCATTGTTAGTAAAATTCCCACTGACACTTGGAATCATTTGGCGATAAGAAAGCAAGCATATTGACACATTCTTTTAAAGTAAAGTAAAATATTTATGCTTTTAGAAATAAGTTAATGTGGACTTCTGATAAAAGATATCGTATGAACAAGTAATAGAAAAACCATAAACATACAAAATATATCTCCCCCTCAAAATTTTATTTTTTACAAATTTTAAAGTAAAGTATCCCTTTCCCAATCACACCCTTTACTACAAAAAAAGGATTTACTGTTCCCATATTACCTTCTCTCTTTAAAAAATATATTTATATAGGGAAAAATTATTAATTTATATAATACACTTGAGATAAAATTTTAAAAATTATTAAAAATATTCTAAATTTCATCATAATATTAAACCTATTAAAGGAAGAAGAAATTGTGACATTACTCTGTAGTCTTCCAGGAGTTTTTGAAGTGACTCTGCACTGTGAGAAGATTTCCTAAGGAGAGAAACTTTTCTCTCCTAGATAGAGAAGCTGTGACTTAAGCATAATTAGAAAACATTTTTGCTCTATTTTGAAGAGTAAAACTAAATGAAGCAATAGAAAACTACCCTTTCTGACTTGTTTTCTAAAACACAGTGTTACTCTTATTTCAAAATAGACTTCACTCAGAATAATCCAGATTGAAAAGGGGTCTGTTTTGAAATGTCCTAGATAGGTTCCCGTTAGAGTAGGAGGCACATCTGGCTATTTTTCAGCTGGTAAAGATACCCAGGAGACTGAAACATCACCTTCCACTCTCAGAGAACTTAAACTCGACTTTATTTCCTTTCATTCTTGGCTTCGACCACAGAACAGGTTTTTAAGAGGGGGAGGAGAACAAAAGAATGAAAGAACAAAATCATGTCCTTCTGGCTCAGCTCTATCTCGCTGCCCACATCAGTGCTGCCTAACTACACTGATGAAAAGAGACACAGGGAGGGAAATGAAAGAAAAGAGCACAGAATGCTGCTCCGACTGGCAATACAGTCTAGAGGATAGGGAAGAGTTACATTTATATTCCTCCTTAGAAAACACATACAAACAGACTCCACGTCCTCTTAATTTTTAAATGAACTGCAGAAGTGTCTTTAGGCAGCTTTTCTTTTTAATATAATTCACATTCATATTTCAGTAAAATGACTACAGGGGAATCACTAATTTTTTATCTAAACCATGACGTTTTGACAAACGTTATACATAACCAACTATAAATCCACAAGCCTCAAATACTAAAGAGTTGGGAATACGTGATGAGAAACAGCTTGATTATGGAAGAGGCAAGGCAGGCTGTCAACAAACAAACAGCTGTTTCATATTGACAACCCATAACTCAATCCTGCATCCCAACAAACTGAGGAGTTTGTTTCTGTCGTTGTTATTGTTTGTTTTTAACTATTCTACCCTCTTCCCCTTCCGTCTCCAAAATACTGAGTTTACTTAAACGTTAGATGTGAACCACAACAGAAGAATCAGGTATACAAGGATAGCAAGTAAAGCACTATTGACTTTCAAAAAAGCCTGTAGATAATAACTAACAGAAGTTCAAAGTGTACTTTCCAATGCAGCTTCAAATGCCTATCTCTCCCTGGGTAACACGTCCTGTCATTACTGCAGTATCCGAGGCAGCTCGGGCAATAGACCTGTTTCCTCATTCCTGGACCATGGCCACAGCAATGCCACCATGCAGATCCTTTGTTCTGAAAGCTCTTCCCACAGCTTCTTCCATCCTCCTGTTTGGAAGGCAATGAATATGCTCATATGTGCCAGTGGGAACTAAGTGATTTTTAAGGTCCCTTGCAACTTAAAATTAAATGATCTCAGGAATATTCAATAAGCTTAGCAGATGAATAGATTATAGGAATAAATAAAGCCCTACCAAAGTAAATGGACTCTGTGTACTTGATAGTCCCACCATCCTATATTATAAAGGCCTAATATGCAAATTGTCCCCTCATCCAGGAGCTCAACCAGCAGGCGGGGCCGGCCAGACAACTACCCTCAGGCCCCTCCCCTTGGCCAGCCCCACCATGGCCTTCAGTGGTGGCAGGCAGCAGGGGGAAGCGAGTCCCCCAGCTGGCAGCCGCTAGGGACCCAAGCTGTGCACGAATTTCATGCAGTAGGCCTCTAGTCTAAACTAATAAAAGCGGAATAGTAAAATTAACCGTCCCTTCGGGACGCTTACAGCCAATCAGAGTGGCTGTATGCAAATTAGCACAGCCAAGATGGCAAAGGCCGCAGCCCTGGGCTCCGCCATCTTGGGAGCCTGGGTCCTGGGAAGGTATCTGGCGCCCTGGGCCGCCAGATGCCTTCCCCCGCGGAGAAGCTTTTGGGGGAAGCGGGGACCAGCCTGGCGGGACCCCGTTGTCCTCTGCTGGGAGGCCGATCCGGTGGCCAGCGCCACCGAAACGGCTTTCCGGGGCAAGCGGGACCCCGCAAGCCCCCTGCTGGGAGGCCGATCTGGTGGCCAGCAACACTGGAATGGCCTCCTAGGCGGAGAAGCCTGGGGGGTGGGGGGACCCCATGCCCCCTCCTGGGAAGCCTATGGGGTGGCCAGCACCACTCCATTGCTTCCCAGGCAATGGCCCAGAGGGTCAGTGGGAGCTGTGGCCAGCCTGAAAACTGCCCTTGGCCCCTCATCCAGTCTTGCCACACCCTCTGGGGTGAGGATCTCCACTGGGGTGCTTGACCAGCCTGCAAACAGACATTGGCCCCTCACCCAGGCTGGCCAGGCACACCAGCAGGTGGCCATCCCCAGAGGGGTCCCAAGCTGTGAGAGGGCACAGGCCGGGCTGAGGGACCCCCCTCCCCCACCACTCCAGTGCACAAATTTTTGTGCACCGGGCCCCTAGTATGAAATAAAATCACTTACCCATGTACACCTTCAGGCATTTTCATGTCTTTAAAATATATATGTAAAAATATATAAATTTCCTTCTAATACTCTTTCAGAAAGCACATAGGTAATATTTTATTTTCCAACAAACCATGAGAAGTAAAATTACTTTCACAAGATCACACAACAAATGCAGCCCAACTAAGGTAAGAACTTAGCTCCCTTTGGTGCTGAGGCTCTGTGTTCCTTTTCACTGAACTGCACTGAAATGAGGAAGGGACCAGTGAAAACAGATGCAATTTCAGCTTAAGACAGTTCCCTATCCATACAGGAGCTTCCCTCTCAGGAAAATTTTGATTAAACACACCCTTAATTATAACTATCCAACTGCAAGGAGGGGCATATGTCAATGAGTACAGTTATGTGCCCAGATATGACTAACCAAGTATTTTAGTCTAGAATCCAACTTTCCTTTGTAAACTTCATGATAAACTCAGGATTTCTTAAAAGAAAATATCTTCTGTCTCACTCTCAAATATAGTGCTCCATTTTACTTATTTATTTATTCTCACCCTAGGCTATGTTTATTGATTTGAGAGAGAGGAGAAAGGAGAGACAGAGAGAAACATCAATGTGAGAGAGAAACATGGATCAGTTGCCTCCCATACTCAGGGATCCAACCCACAACCTAGGTATCGAACTGGAAATCAAACCCACAACCTTTTCGTGTTCAGGACGATGCTCCAAACAACTGAGCCATCTGGTAAGGCCCATTTTATTTAAAACCACGCCTTTCCCATCTGGCAGATGGGGCTGGATTTCTTCTGCATTCTTCTGCCATCACTGAGTCTGTGTTCGGTTAATGCTATTCTGGTAGCATGCCAATAAATAAATTTGTTGTTTTTTTTTTAATTCATATTGTTGCTTAAATTTGTCAACACATGTCTGAGTAGGTTTCAAACTGTAAACAAGGGTAGAATCACTTTTTTAAAAGCCCAGTTGTACTTCACACCGTATGAAGGGAGAGGCCTTGACTAAGGGACTAAAGAACAAACTACCTCTTCAAAAAGCCGCTAATAAGAGGCTGGAAGGGAGATGAGGAACGTGGCAGAACAAAGAGGGCATAGCAGGAGAAAATACCAAGCAAGGTAGAGAAGAATGCAGGCTACATTTAGACTTAGGGCTTCTCCATTATCTGGGCTTTTAAAATAACTGTTTATGTTCTGCTCTGATTTGAGATGGGCATTTAGGAGGGAAAGGGAGTATAAGACTTTTTAAAGCCAATTCTCAATAATAATTTTTAAATCTCATTCTTTTAAAAAGCAACCAAACCATTATGAAGACCAATAATACGCTTTCAACAAATTAAATGTAGCTTACATGGTGTCGAACATAATGTCCCTTGGAAATGCCCAATCACAGGTTCATCCTACTAGTGAGGATACCTGCAAGTTTGAAAGGCTCAGCCAAGTCATTAAAATGAAGTTTTGCCTACGATACAATTCCTTTTAAAATTAAATTTTTACCACATTCCGGGACTGTGGATGATCGTTACTAATCACCATCTCAGAGTGGACACATCCTTACCAGGACTGACTGCTCGTGATGACTGACCAACAACTTCACTGGGGTGCCTGGGCCCCCTCCCCAGTCACTTTGTTTACATAAACCACATGCCTAGACCTCCCTCCTCTACCCTGTCTTTAAACTACACAAATAATGTTTCTACTGGCCTCTGCCAACTCTCTGGGGAAGTGCTATGAGGGAATGACATAAGTTTTAGAGCAAATTTAGGGCTCCAAAGAGAAATGAGTTATGCTACTCCACAGTAGAGATAAAACATAAAACGAATTGTCATCCTTATTTTCATGGAGCCTTATAATAGTCCAGATATAAAATACTTTAAGTAATTCTTACCAATTAAATGCCTGCCTTGTTTCTGAGTCTTTCTGTTTGTAAATGGTTGGTATTTGGGACATCTGGAAAATGAAGGGGTCTTTCAGAACTACTGCCAGGAAGATGACCTATTTTCCACTCTCTCTAGGCAGGTTCACATCACCATGATGCTGGGTATGGCGCAACTCCAGAGAAAACAACCTTTTTTGGGTCTTTCAATGGCAGTTTATGAGTACACAACAAGTGCTTTGTGCCCTGAGAACTCATTAGACGGACGGGTCTTCTTTTGATTCCATTCTATAATGTGTGGACTTCTATGTGGCATTACATCGTCACCTCTTCTCATAATCACTTCCAACCCTCACTTCCAAGCAAACATTTACATTTACCAGAGGCTATTTAGCACGAGGTTGATTTTCTTTTCCAATATAGCATCTGCTTATAAACGCATGCTATAAGAGGGAAGAACAACAGGGGCCACACTTTTTCGGAACTCCTATCTGACACTAGGTGGGTATTATCATCGGTTAAAGGTTTATATATTGATTCATTTTATGAAGTCCTCTGAGGTATGTGGGCTGTTGGGAAACCAGAAAGATGTTATTTACTTCCCTAATACCCTAACACATGGATTCCAATGCCCCCCCCCCCTTTTTTTTCCTTCCTTAACTTGCTGGTAAGGACTGTTTAGATCATTCATAGTCAGTGAATGCCCATAATAAAATGGAGGGAAAAAATTTCAAGTTTAAAATTGGACAAAAACATTAGTACAGGGGAAAAAAGGAATCAATTTGTAGATAAACTTCATGCTATGGTGTTGAAAGTTAGGGTCCACAAATCAAAAAGCAGTCATTTCTACAGAGCGAGGCTTTTGCCCCGCTCTCTCAGTGAATCACGCTGTGGTTAGTTGAAAGTGCTGTTCACATAATAAATTAACCACCTCATTTCCTTCATCACCAAAATATACATAGCACCCCTACACAGATTTGTTTTAATAAAAGTAATAAAGCAAGCCCAGAGGTTATGGCTGTTATGACATAATCACACCTCTGAGATTTAAAAACACTCACTTGCACATCATGCCTCAAAAAGTCTTTGCAAGCCCCTTCCAACAAAACCTAACTGCACTCATACCCTCTGGCCCCATCTATTCCAAATAAATAATGAAACAAAAGCCTTGTATATGTCAGGAGAAAACTCTCCTTCAATTATATTTTGAAAAGAAAATATATCTTTTTAAATAATATTTTATAATAAACAGCATGGGTAGCCTGATCTGGATTATTAAAGGAAATATATCACCAGAGTTAACAATGCACTAAAAAAGCAGACAGCTAGCTTACTATCTCGCCCCAAACCAAAGATATCTCCTAAAGTTGTTCAAAAAGACATGTATCTATAATACAAGCATAATATACTAATTAGACCAGATGTCCTTCAGGACAAAGCCAGGGCTGCGAGGGGAAAGCCCAGGTCCCGGGTGCCACCCCAGTGCCGGCAGCCAGGGGAAGAAAGGCCTACTCTTGCACAAATTTTGTGCATCGGACCTCTAGTTAAAATATAATATAACCTCACAAGTAATTAAATTTATCTGCACTATTCTTAAACACCATGATCAACACCCATCCCCAACACACGTACATGAAAGAATGAGACAATCAACATTTCTAAACAATATGGATATCAGATATTCAAGATAGTTTTTAAATTCTCTGAAGTGACCTTCCTAATGTTTACACATTTTATTTCTCTTCCCTATTACCAAAATTGTCTAGTACAATCTTATATTTGAGTTTTCAACAATTCTTTCAAATATTAACAAGCTGAAAGATTTCTCATTACAAGTGAGAGTGATAAATTTTTTAATGTCTACGTTTTTTTGTGTCTCATCTTCTGTTATTTGCCTGTTCATATCTCCTGCCTGTTTTTCTACTGTACTAGAGACACAGTGCACAAAATTTGTGCTTGAGGGGCTGGGGGAGGGTGGTCCCCTCAGCCCAGCCTGCACCCTCTCCAATCCGGGACCCCTGGGACATCCCTCTCCTAATCCAGGACCACTGGCTCCTAACCACTCACCTGCCTGCCTGATCACCCCTAACCACCTCTGCCTGCCTGCCTGATCACTCCTAACTGCTCCCCTACTGGCCTGATCGCCCCTAAATGCCTCTTCCTCGGACCCTGCACCTGGGATCCAGGCTTCCCTCCTCCTCCTGCTGGCCACAGGTTCCTGGGACCAGGGGCAGCTTCACCCAGGCCTGGTTTTGTCAGGAAGGACATCTGGAAGGTCATCCAGAAGATGTCTGGTTTAATTAGCATATTAGCCTTTTATTAGTATAGATTGCCTATTTTTCTCTCATTTTGTTAAATACCTTTGCATATTCTGTGTCCTTTATAGGTATATCTGTTGAAAATACCGTCTCCTTGCCTGTGGATTTTCTATTTATTGTTTTCTGATTCAGGGACATTTCAGATTTTAAGCCAGTAGAATTTATTAATCTTTTCCTTTATGGTAGTACCTTTAATGTTATGTTTAATTTTTAAAATCATCCATAATAATAACATTTTAAACACTGAAAATATTTTTTTTAAGTTTTAGAAATCCTAAGTATGATTTTTGTGCTAATATTGAAAACTACAGGATCTTTAGTAGAAACTGAAATTGATCTAGTTTCATTGTCCAAGGTCAATGACATAAAAGAGTAAGCAAACAAAAGATTAAAAAATTATATATTTATTAGTAACTTAGGGCATATTGGTAAAAGTTCTTTCAAATCATACTCACATTTCACATTTCTTTGAAAGATAAGTAATGGTGTTATACCAGAGTTTGCATATATATACATGGCTTATTACACTGTCGGTGATTGCTAAGAACCTGAAAAAACTAAATTTAATACTTAAATGTAGGAAGCATTATTCATCTGGAGTGAACAGATATTTTAAGTTTAAGGAATAATTAGCAAATTCTAATACATACGTTTAGTTCATGCTCCCATTAAAGGTCAACTACTTGTTTGCAGTTATGGAAAGAGTTCAATTATGGTCACCAATTACCTTAGTTACAAGCTAAGTGTGAATTTCATTCGTAATACCCAGTAAGTAAAGCAGAGATTCATGCACAGCTCATATCCTGGACAGTTATGGGGCAATATTGTAGAACATTTTGGGCCCCAGCTGGAGTAGTTAAATGGTTAGAGCATCAGCCTGCCCACCAGAGTCTCTGGTTCAATTACGGTCTAGGGCATATACCTGGGTTTCAAGTCCATTCCATTTCTGGCATGGGAGACAACCATTCAATGTGTCTTTGTCATATATCTCTGTCTCTGTCTCTGTCTCTCTCTCTCTCTCTCTCTCCACCTCCCTTCCACTCGCTCTTAAAATCAATGGCAAAAATGTCCTCACTCCTCAGATAAGGATTAAAAGGAAAAAACAACAACAACAAAAACCTTTGGCAATGAATTCATTTCTATGAGCAATGCCTGATTTTTAGAACAATTCTGTTTCATCTTTGTGTTTTATCTATTTCAAAATATTGCTTTAGTATACTAGTAGAGGCAAAAATCTAGTCAAAAGTCATCTAAGTGGATATTCATGGGACAAATTCTTTTCTATAACACCCTGTACAACAAATAATTAAAAGATTAAAATGTTTGAAAGAATTTGGGCAAATAATGTAGGGCAGACAAGGAACCTACTAACCTTTTACAGCCCTAAACTAAAACTGCATTTCATAATTTCAACATGTTAACTATAGCTACTGTCACCACTAGAGTTGTTTTAGTTTTTACCCAAAACTGATCCCACATAGGAGATAGAGAAATAAAATACAAATTCCCACCTTTAAGGTTTTACCATGAAAAAGTTTCAGTTGGGAAGATGATTTTCCTTTTACAGTGACTCCTCATTATCCAAAATAATGAGGAATAAAGATGGCTGGATAGAGAAAATCCACTAAGGGTTCCAAAACCGCATTTTGGAAAACCATTTCATTCTCTAACATCATCAAATGATTTAACAGAGAGGCACAAAAGGAAGAAAGAGAACTGTTCTGTCTTTCCTACTTTCCTGTGTGTGTTCTCATTAACAAAGAGGTGTTAATGAGCATGAAAGTATCTAAAAATGGTCCAAGGAAGGAATATGCAGCAAGGAAATTCAAGCTGCTTAATCTGTGCTTTCAGGATATGACAGGGCCAAGCTAAACCACCATTCCCCATGTCCCAGAGAACTCAACAGAGCCAACCCTGCATCATCCTGCTCTCACCCTGGAGTGTTTTCTTGGGAGTAACACCAAGCCACTTTCCAGCAAAGTCTATAGGGGTCAGTTAGGGATATGTTGTCATTTGACCGCACTGGCTGCCTCTCTCTCCAGAAATAATGACAGGCATGTGTTTTTAAAATCAGTTCTCTCCATTTCTAAGACAAGGACTGGAGTGCTGTCTTTAGCATTTGAGCTGTTATTAAACCAAAAGTATGTTAGTTTCTTC
Source organism: Murina feae (assembly GCA_004026665.1). NCBI lineage: Eukaryota > Metazoa > Chordata > Mammalia > Chiroptera > Vespertilionidae > Murina > Murina feae. The sequence continues at coordinate 19,498 of PVJC01017936.1, forward strand.
TAAAATAATATTATAGCTTCTATTATTTCATTTAACCATTTAACATTCTTTCTTTGAACAGTTTTCATTTTTTAAAATTAGCTATGTTTGTCCAGCTTCAAAATACACGTAAGTATTAACTTTATACTAAAAACATTTAGAAGTCTCGAATGAAAAGAAATTCAGTCCCTTTCTGGTTGTATTGGACATTTATTCTATTAAGACTTAAATATTTTAAGTGGCCCATTGGCTGGGATATAGAAATAGATGTGTATTTTACCATAAAGTTTACTCATACACATTCACTGTAAAAAGTTTGAAAAAGGAAAAAAATAAAAATCCCTAATCACACCAACAAAGATATAAATACCTTTAATTCTGTGTCAATAACTTTATCGCAATTTTAAAATATTATATCAAGAGTAATTTCTCAGGTCATTAAACCCTCCCAAAGTCTGACTTTTTAATGGCTGTATAATATTTCAACTGATGGATATTCCATAACACATTTAATTACTCTTCTACTGTAGCTGCTTCCAATATTTTGCTACAACAGCAAACTTATAAATAAGTCCTATCAGTAGTTCTTATTACTGCCTAAAAGGAGAGCTACCAGGTCCAAGGGATCCATTTTTTTAAAAATGCATCTTAGTAGGTATTGACTATTTGCTAAAAATAACCATCTGCACTTCCATTAGCAGTGTATGTGAATGCTCATTTCACTGTATCTTTCTCACTTGCACAGATGTTTATCATTTTATTACAAACTAAGAGGCCCAGCGCATAACATTTGTGCATTGCAGGGGAAGGGGGTTGCTCAGCCTGGTTTGTGCCCTCTTATAGTCCAGGATCCCTTGGAGGGGGGGGTGTCCAACTGCCAGCTTCAGGTCTAAGCCAGCAGTCAGACATCCCCTGAAGGATCCTTATCGCTGCAGCAGAGACAGGAAAGGCTCCCACCATCGCCACTGCACTCACCAGCCATGAGCCCAGCTTCTGGCTGAGTGGTGCTTCCTGTGGGAGCACACTGACCACCAGAGGGTAGCTCCTGCATTGAGCGTCTGCTCCCTGGTGGTCAGTGTGCATCATAGCAACCAGTCATTCCACCATTCGGTCGATTTGAATATTGGCCTTTTATTATATAGAAGGATCTACTCAATTGTTAGGGTGATATAATATCCCCTTGTTTAATTCAGTTTTCTTTCATAAAGAGAAATATTTATATTTAATCTATGGTAAATGGAATACAGAGGCTATTAAAATACAGAGGTGGGAAAAACAGGTTTATATTTGTTCACGTGGAAAAAGACATGCAGGATATGATCACTGCAATTTTCCATACAAAAAACTGTAAACCTACTTTTGCCCACCCCTGTATTTTCTGTAAATGTTTTATATAGACCCATATATAAATTGTGTACAAATCAGTAAGGAAACACCAAAGCCTTACTAATAAAATATGTAGTTATCATATGCACATATATACTTGTAGCAAATAGTTTCCCTAGTTCATCATCAGATTTAAATTTATGTGTTAAATGACCTAGCAAATCTACTCTTAGGCATATATCCAAGAGAAAAGAAAACACACATCATGGAAACATTCATAGTAGCATTATTCATAACAGGCAAAGGTGGAAATAACTGATGAATGGATAGACAAAATGTGGTCTATACATACAGTGGAATATGACTTGCCCATAAAAATGAAGTTTTGATACACACTACAGCATCCATAAGCCTTAAAAACATTATGAAAAGAAGCCAGTCGCAAAAGGCCACATACTGGTATAATTCCTTTTATAGGAAATATTCAGAATAGACAAGTCTATAGAGGCAGAAAGTAGATTAGTAGTTGCCTAAGAAAGGAGGGATAATGGAAAGTGACTGCTAATGGTTTGTTCTGGGGGTGATAAAAATTTTCAAAATTAGTGGTAATAGTTTCACAACCCTATGAATATTCTAAAAAATCACTGACTTACACAGTTTAAGTGGGTGAATTTATGTATGTTTATACATGTAGGAATGTGATTATATCTCAATAAAACTTTTTGTTTTAAATATATTTTATTGATGTTTTACAGAGAGGAACGGAGACAGATAGAGAGTTAGAAACCGATGAGAGAGAAACATCAATCAGCTGTCGCCTGAACACCCCCCACTGCGGATGTGCCCGCAACCAAGGTACATGCCCTTGACTGGAATCGAACCTGGGACCTTTCAGTCCGCAGACCGACGCTCTATCCAAACGGGCCAGTGCTCAATAAAACTTTTTTTAAATGCATGTGTTAATATAAGATGTTCTATTAAGATGCCTACAAAAAAAGCAAATGTCTCTTGCTCTAATTTTTAGGTCTTTAATGCTGCATATATTTTTAAAGCTATGTTATTAGACAAAAGAATGATCAGGGTAATTGTGTCTTTCTGGAAAACTCTATCTTATTAATCTGAAGTATTCCTCTTTAACCTGTGGAATACACTTTGCCTTAAATTCTATTTCATCAGATATTAAATTGCTATGACTTTTTTACTCATGCAGAATATTTTTCTTCAAATTTCTAATATCAAGGTTGTTTTTTTCTTGCATATATGTAGCTTAGTGGTTACATTTTATTTTTAAGAATCTGAGATTCTATTACTAGGGCAATTTAACCCATTCACATTTACCTATTGTTTAAATTTATTCCTGTTGTCATACATTTTATTTACTATACTTTGTTTTCTCTGCCTTTGGTTAAAATGATAAACTTTTTTATTTCTTATTCTCATGTTTTATATTTGTGGTTATGATTCATACATTTCAGATTATGTTTTTCTAACAAAGTATCTCTAAATCTTTTCCCTGAAAAAAAAAATCCTAATATTTTACAACTTCTTTTTCTTCTAACCTCCCATGCTGCGCTGAGCTGATCAAGACTGATATTTAAAGATTAACCTAGACTTAAACATCACGAGCCTCCGTACAGTTTCCTGTGAGTATGTGCACTGTGAAGCTCTCCACTGTCTCCTTCCCTCCCTCACTTCTGTTTCCTCACAGCATGCCTTTCCTTCTTTGGGACCCCGCCCCCCCTCGGTGGTCAGGAGTACTCCCATAAATAATACTTTCAAAGGAGGTCTGTAACAATCAGAGAAGGTGAATCATGGCAGGTCCAAAATTGCTTTTATTTTCCTCTCACACTGAATTGCTGTTTTGCCTGAATATAGAATTATGGGTTCAAAATAATTTTTCCCCACAACTTCAAAACCACTGCATGTCTATCTTCTATCCCCTGTTTTTACCCATAATAGGACTGGTGTCAACCTGATTCTTTCCTTTGTAAAGAAACTATCTCTGCTTTCCGAAAGCTTTTAGTCAGTTCATCTTTATTGCTAGCATTCTGAAATTTCATAGGTTGACATTTGAGTGTAGAGCGTTTTATTGATTTCAGAGAGGAAAGGGGAAAGAGCAAGATAGAAACATCAGTGATGGGAGAGAATCATTGATCGGCTGCCTCCTGCATGCCCCACACGGGTTCAAGCCCACAGCCTGGGCATATGCCTTGACCAGGAATCGAACTGTAACTTCCTGGTTCATAGATAAATGCTCAATCTCAGTACTCATTAGGCCTTTTCAAAAGACTTCTCAATCTTCAGTTTGGAGAAATTTCCTCTGTATTATTTCTGTGATTATAATCCCCTTAATTCTCATTTTTTATTTAATCTTCTATTAGATGAATGTTAGAGCTTTAGAAAGTCCTCTACATCCTAAGCCTTTTTGGTTCATGTTTTCCACCTTTTTCAGGGTCAGACTACATTCTAAAGAATCTTTGCTCAGTCTTCCCATTCATTACTTTTAGCTGTGTCCACTCTATTTATCCTGTTTATTGGGTTTTTTAAAATCTTGACACTCATCTTTTTAAATTCTAAGATTGGTTCATTCTGTCCCATGTTTGCTTTATAAATGCAATGACCTCTCCTGTCTCGCTGTGAATATTAATTTTACTTATTTCAAAATCTGTTGCCTGTTCATTATTATTATTATTATTATTATTATTATTAAGTTTGGTGCCTCATTTTTTTCTATTGTAAGTTTTCCTCAAATGTTTACTGATTCTTGGTAGCTACATCATTTCAGAGATCCTATTTGGCTGTCTATACAAGCTGTTTCTGTTCACTATCATCTGTCTCACGCGAGAACGTGAGAAATGTGGGATATGATGCCAGGTGTCAGTATAGGTCATGAGTTTGTCTCGCTAGGACGAGGCTTCCTGACAATCAAAGGCTCCTTGAGGATCCCCAGCCCCTCTGGCCCCTGTGTTATACTGAGTGCATCAGCTTAGATACACAGTAAACAGCGAGGGGTTACTACGGGCCTACCACTCTATATGTACCTCCTGACCTTACACTACAGGCCTCCTCTCCAGAATGTGATTCTGGTTTGAGAACACTACTGATTTACATATTTTGAGGAGTGGTCCACCAGTCTTTATTTTTTCCATGGATGTGAATCCTCGTGCTTAATAACTTTCAGGAATTCCTAAAATTTCCATCCACTGGTGGGACCCTTTCTTGTTTTCCCAGGCTATCATCAACTTATTCATGTAAGTTTGTGTTTATATAGGTACAGATATATATGCACATCTTTTCTTAATGGAATTTGGAGCTATGGATATGGCGATGGTGACAGTGGTGCAGTTGAATAACATCATGAGTTCAGCCTACCATCTTGATCCCTTTCCAGGAGTCATTATTTGCTAGTCTGCACTCCAATGTTAATACGGCTATTTCTCTAAATCTCACACTTGCATATCTGACTCCATTTGACATCATTGTTTGAATTTCTTACAGACATCTCAAATTTAGCATGTCTAAATCAGAACTACTGACCTTACACTTACCAAACCTGCTCTACTCAGGCATCATGCACATACCAGGCCCGTGGAGAAAAGTCTTAGCAACTCCTTTCCTTCCCTTATTACCAAGTAAAACCTACCAAACAGATTTAACTTCTTTCCAATTCTACTACCATTAACTTTGTCACATGGTGATGTAAATAGCCTCTAAATTGGTCCTATTGCTTTTACTCTTCCCCTCTAAATCATTCTCCTCAGAGTAGCCACAGTCAACGTTTATAAAAACAAATCAGACCATGACATTCCCCTGCTTAACACTCCCATATGTCTCACTACTGTTGGAATAAGGTCCAAACTTTTTCAGATTAAATGCTGTCTCTGAATCCAAAGCTGGAGACTAGGCCTCCGTTATTTACTTAAAGACTTCCTTGGTGCCAATGGTGTATTAGCCTGCCTGGCTTCTGTAAGTGTGACTTTCCCTTTTCTTAGTCCCACTACCTTGCTGAGGCATCCCTAACTTTATTTTATTATGAAAGTGCTACAGCTCTTTAGATACTAGGTATTTGTATCTGCAGCTACAAATCAGACCCTTCAGTGACTATGTTTCCCAAATGAACAAGTCCAGGTTAAGGTTTGGATCCCTCTGCATCTAACTTGCTATTGATGTATGACAGGTCACGGCAGGCTTTGCCAGTGTGGTCCTGGGAAGAAATCCTAACTAGGACGCAGCTTCTTTTTCTGTCAAGTGAGGGGGTAGGGTCAGATGACTTCTAAGGTTTCTTCCATTTCTAGTGGTCACAGATTCCATGACCTAATATAATATTTCCTTAAGAAAGTTCAGTACTGTTGGGCCTGTATAGCTCAGTGGTTGACCATTGACCTATGAACCAGGAGGTCATGGTTCAATTCCTGGTCAGGACACATGCCTGTGATATAGGCTCGATCCCCAATAAGGTGTGTGCAGGAGGCAGCCAATCGAGGATTCTCTCTCATCATTGATGTTTCTTTCTCCCCTTTCCTCCCTTCTCTCAGAAATTAATAAAAACATTTTTTAAGTACAGTGCCTATCATTCAAATGAAAATCATACAGAAGGTAATATTCTACTTCATACTTAAGAAGGACTTTCATCAAAGGAAAAATAAATCAACTCAAGGTTTCCAGAGACAACTATGGATTCACTCTGCCAAAATTTAGTGCTTGTTTTCAGGTACTCAATGTTCATAACCTCAAGAACTGAAAATACAACAAGCACTATTACCACTACACAGTAACAATTGAAAGCTTTTAGCTCATACTGGGCAATGACCAAAAATTAACTATAATAATAAAATAGAAATGGAAAAGAGAGGGGGAAAAGTCACAGTAGGTACCAAAGGCTTCTTCCTGAAGGATCAATAAAGATGAATAGTTCATACTGGTTTAGACAAACAGCCAACATATCCCCCATGTTCTATAACTCCTCCAATTCTATATAATGTTAAAAGCAGAGGCTCTCCAGATTAAGCTACTGGTCAAATCTAATGTTTGAACAGCCTTTAAATCTGACTACAGTCAATTCTAAGTTTGAATCAGAACTACAAACACCAGAAAAATTTCTTCCTTCCCTATTAACTTAAAAGTCCTATCTATCTTCCCATAAACTTCTAAACTTTGAAACTAGGAATCTATTTCACTGACACTTAGTTACTGTGCCAAGTTTGAGTACAGTTCTTTGTATTGATGGACTTCATAAATTAAATGATCCATGTTGCTTTACCTGATACATTCCAACTCCAATATGTTTTGGCTCGATTTTCACCAGCTCAGCTAGTGGATCTTGTACACGCCTTGCTATGGAAACTGAAAAACAAAACCCACAAAGAATCAGAATACAAGTATGTCAATGTAAAAAGAGTATCCGGATAATCACTTATGTTAGTTCCCCACAATGCAAGTACTTAATTCCATCCCCTCCCAAACAGACCAACAATTTCACACACAAAAATGAATGTGAAATTTCAGGATTTATTACACTAACAGAACTCTAGGTATTTCTGAGTATAAATAAAAGGATTATACATTAAAAAATAAATGAATACAACACGTAGCTGCTACACTTACACAATTACTTGTTCATTCTTTAAAGATAAATACAAAAGAATAGAGCACTTCACACTTTAAAGAACAAGTAGATACTTGTTTTCCTTTTAAATAATCCTATATTATTTTATACACGGCATATATTTGTGTCGCAAATACACAGTCCTCAGGTTATTTCAGACTTGAGTACCTTGTTTCAAGGTTACGTCGCCATCTCCCATTTATTTATATATAAAAAAAAGTTCTGTCATTTCGACGTATGTACATATGTGCTTTATGATTTTTATTATTAATTTACCACAAGTAAAGGTCAGGAATTGTTATCTTTCTTTTAAATATTTTTTTACTGTTTCACTTCATTACTGCTGTGTATGTGCTCCATGTGAGTGACGTAGGTGCTTACGTAGGTGGGTTCCGACTTACAGGGAAATCGTGGTACGTAGCGGTAGGAACGGATATCCTACATAACCCGTAACCTAAGGACATACTACTGTATGCTTATTAGGACTAGATCCTGATCATGATGAGTAAATGATGAGGTCATATCTTGCAACCACAGACCAAGTCAGCTGGCTAGTGAGTACACTTGTATTACCTTGAACCTGACAGCAAGAGTACTCTGTCACACACACTCCTAATCACATTTTTCTCAACTATAACAATTCAAGTTCAAGAGGCTTGGAGTTAACTTCAAACATTCCTTTGCTTGTGTCATCTTACTTGGGCATCATTTATTGCCTTTATTTTTATGTTAACAAAATTTTATATCAAATTTAGCTTTTAAGATAGATTTTGCTAGAGAAAAGAAATGTAATGTAAATCTTGATACTTCTAAAGACATATCTTTTTTTCCCCCAAATAGCATTGTTACATTGAGCCTTAAATATGAAAAGCTTTGCCCTAACCAGTTTGGCTCAGTGGATAGAGCGTTGGCCTGCAGACTGAAAGGTCCCAGGTTCGATTCTGGTCAAGGGCATGTACCTTGGCTGCAGGCACATCCCCAGTGGGGGGTGTGCAGGAGGCAGCTGATCGATGTTTCTCTCTCATTGGTGTTTCTAACTCTCTATCCCTCTACCTTCTTCTCTGTAAAAAATCAATAAAATTTATTTTAAAAAATATGAAAAACTTTTATGTTCTAAGCACATGAAAACTAGTCAGTGTCACATACTCATATAGAAGGTTAGGTGAACTAAATTCTTAAGTGAAAACATTAAGGCCATAAAAGGAAATCCCTTGCATGTTTTCATGTTAAACTGTTCAGAAATCAACTCTTACAAATGATTACCAGATTCTTCCGTCACTGATTTATATTTCTCATCAGAGATAAGAGTTACTATGAACATCAAGTTCACTGCATTTGTGTACAAGTATTTGTTGAGTACCTGTTTTTAATTTTTTTGAGTATATACCTAGTAATGGAATTGCTGGGTTATATGGTATTCCATATGTTTAACTTGTTCTAATTGCTTTTTGAACAGACTTTTAATCAATCCTCTTATTTTACACCTACTCTGCCCTCCCAAAATACTTCTAAAGGTGCTTGTTACATTTCCTGAACCTATGGGGTTTCCATGATCTATTTCAGATTAGTTCTGTTTTCCACAATGCTGTCTTAGTATTCCATTTTCTCAAGTTGGCTAGATCACTTATTACTCAGCAATCTGCTTTCCAGCTTCAAAACTAATGTTGCTGTTATCTTCTCTCCCATTCTCTTTGTCCTGGTGAGTTTACGTCTTCATTCTATCAAGTTACTGTCATTTTAATGAGATTTTAGAAGTGAGTAAAGAAATAACAGGAATACTCAATCTCCCATTTTCAATCAGAAAATATAATAACCATTTTAATATTTATCTACAATTCTATCCATCTGATTTAAATGCCTCTCAAGTACATTTATTATGAGGGAATACAAAAACCTACTAGTATAAAGATAACCTCTGTTTTCAATAAGCTGATAAACTGGTCAAGAAGATGTAGTAATAATATGAAGGTCGTTTTTTACATATGTTTAACACTTGTATGAATGCTGAAGCTCTGTTATATTCTGATATAGCAAAGTTATGGAGAGTTGAAAGGTAAAACCCTTAGCCACAGGTAGGTCAGGTCTCAAATGAAATATGGAGTCATCCCTGGCATTAATCACTACAGAAAAGGCAGGAACTGAAAAGTGTGTGGGCCCAAGAAAACCCAGAGTGAAGACTCAGTTTCTTTCAGTATTTGCCTCAAGGACCAGACTCGAAAACTAAAAATGTTTATGTTCTGAGTTGATATGGATCAAACACAGTCATGGCCATATGGACGGAAGCTGAGACAGAGAAAAAAGGCATATCTGCAGTGAATTACAAACTGAAGGCACAGCTAGATTTTGAAATCAGAGTAATTAGGATCAGATACCAATTCCGTTTTTATTACTTCCTATTTTCACAGAGTCGTGCTGCACTGGAGCAATCTTACTCACCTATGATACTAGGATAGTTATGTACCTATGTGGGCCAGTGGTGAAAAGGAAACAGCACCCTTAGCAGCGGGAGGTCTGTGGGACTCCCAACTCCAATACTCTACGAGTAATATTGCCTTTCAGTGCCAACTTGGGGAGTTCTGAATCTTATTTTTTATAAAGAAAAGTATCCTTTCATTATAGAAGTATACAAATATTATGTGCACACTTACAGCCTATGTGGCCTCTTTAAGCCCTTTCCGCCTCAGTTTCCTCATTTATAAAATAGGAATAATAAACCTCTCATAGAGCAACTGTGAGAGTTAAGTAATACTGGTAATGCATTTAACACAATGTTTCACATATATTAAGTGTTTTAAAAAGATTAGTATTAGCAGCTCCACTATGATTACTGTTATCTAATCCCTTTTATTATTACTATTACTGTTACTGTTATTATTGTTGTTATTGTTATTATTATTATTACTAGAGGCCTGGTGCATGAAAATTCATGCACTGGAGGGGGGTCCCTCAGCCTGGCCTGCCCCCTCTCAGTCTGGGAGCCCTCGGGGTGGGAAGCGACCCAGCGATCAAGGGAAGGCAATGCCCCATCACACCTCTGCTGCTGCCACTGCCGGCAGCACAAGCATCGGCCAGTCCTGGGTACCTGAGCCTCGGGTGGTCCTGGGCAGCTGGGCAGCTGCCATCCGAGACTTGCCTACACCTTGGGCCAGCCCTGGGGGAATGAGGAGACTTGGGGGTCTCTGGCCTTGCCGCATGGCTGCCGTCCCAGCAGGGCTGAGGGGACTGGGCGCCGCCATCTTGTGGCTATGGGTGCTGCCATCTTTAAGGGTGGGGCAGACAATTAGCATATCCCTCCTTATTGAAAGTCTGAAAGTCTGTCATGTTCATACATTTGACTGTAAATATTTTTATGTTAATATATTACTTTTTGCCAACAAAAAGCCATAAGTAATATTTTTTCTAATAAGAAAGCTTAGAGTATTTTATTACTTTTATGAACACTAGCATTTAATTTTACTAGAATGTTTCGAGCTGATTTTTCACTATATTCTAGAATACTATGCAGAGCTCTTTAGAAAAAGTCTCTTTCCTCCTTTTCCATAATTATAATTGCTCTTTGAACCACTTTCTAACACGCCTGCCTATTCTTATGCATATATATTCTGTATTTTCTTGGATATTTAAATATTTTGCTCTCTAGAAATACAAGTCCAAAATGTCAAAATAACCTGCTTTTGTGATGGTGCACAGCTTCTTACCTGCACTTCTCAAATTAGGGTCCAGTCCTGGCATCTCTTTGTTAGCTTCAGGGCTCACACTGTAGATTGACGCTCCTGCTTCACTGACAATACTAAGAAAGAAAGGGGGAATATCATTTTCCAAACTCTTTGTCCGGTCAAAGAAAATAAATGAGACTAGGTAAGAAAAACAGTTTGTAGGGCAAAGTGCTTTCTTTGTATGTCAATGACACCTATAACGCTTAATTTTTCAATAACATGAAGTGATTAAGCAATGTTTATTTTTTTCACATAGGAAATACACAGATTTTAATCCATAATGAAGCCATTCAGTCGATTTCTGTCAGTAGTAATGAGATAGGTTATAGATAACACAGTAGATACTCCGCCATGATGCAACTACAAAATTTTCAGAATATACTTAGCTTCTCTTGTGCTTATAATCCACTGTTGACTGACATTTACAACTGGCACCTGAATTAGTCATTCTAGAGCATGTTGGGAATCACATGAACAGTGTGGATATGTGCATATATGTGAATAAGCACAAAAACCACTGGCATAAACGTTGCCATTGACATTACCTGATTATCATTAACCACTACAATGTAAAAAGCAAAACGATCAGACAGGTATTATCCCACTTCTTTTCAGTAAATCATCTTTTTGGAAAACTTGAAACATTTCACTTCATGCAGATGTCAAACTATTTCATTCCATCATTTATTTAATCAAAGCATCACACATATTATCTTCTTTCTTTTTTGGCTCCAGAAAATACTTTTGAAACCACAATGGCAACACTGTCTGTCTTACAGATGACATTTGATTGGTTGACTCTTGTACAGTTAATCAAACATTTTAAAGATCAGAGTTCCTCTTAACAACATTTTATTCAGAGAAACCTCATCTACCTAAAGTATTCGCAATACCTATAGCTCTCTACCACGAGACAGACCATCGAGGCGTGACGACTCAAAAGCAGAAACACTTTAGTGCTTAAGATTATTAGGAACCTCCTCTTTCTCTGCTCATCAACATTTACTCAATTCTGACACAAGTTTAGTGGATAACTATTAATGTGCTGCCCTCCTGTAATAATTCAACACTGATAAGCAAAATGCAAAAAGTTTAGTTTGCTATCCCCTGCCTTTAAAGAACATGTATATGTGTACACACACACACACACACACACACACACACACTCATATTTCAGAGAGGAAGGGAGAGAGAGATAGAAAGATCAATGATGAGAGAGAATCATCGATTGTCTGCCACCCCTCACCCCCCACCGGGGACCAAGCCTGCAACTTGGGCACTTATCCTGAACAGGAATCAAACCCGGGACCCTTCAATCCACAAGCCAATGAGCCAAACCAGTCAGGGCTAAAGAACTCTTGACTGAACTTTGACAACTACAAGCCACCAACATGTAAGATTATTGTGGGGAATGACATTTATTAATTAATTAAATTTTTGCAACCAAGATCAACTATCCTAAATTTAATAATAGCAAAAAAGGAACATCAGCAATTGAAAAGCAGGGCGGCTCACCCTGTTCCCCATTAACACCAACATCATCAGAGGCTGAGAGGGAACCAGGCGTGCAATATACACAAAGCACAAAACCAAGCACTTTACAGACATTATCTCATTTGATCCTTCAAGGGGATTCTTTTTTCCCCACATATAAGTAATGTGTAAAACATCATACAGCTGGTAAGCAAGTGAGCTGGATTTGAAGCTTGATTCTCGAGTCTGAGCTCATAACCAGTAAAAATAACTTTTTCTTTTTTAATTTAAATTCTTTATT
>PVJC01017937.1:0-31875 GCA_004026665.1 Murina feae
TTGGGTTAGTTTCTGTGTCCTTCAAAGATAGGAGGGCACTTTCTTTTCCTGGATCCCCTGATCATGAGAAGATATGGCCTGGTCACCCCACACAGCCTGCTGTTCAGCCATTGCATGCGGGCATCCTAACTAATTTTCATATTCCTCTATTATTAGTATAGATACCATAACAAGCCAACAGAGAAATTATAAAATACCAGAGGCCCAGTGCACAAATTCATGCATGAGTGAGATCCCTCAGGGTGGCCTTTGGGGATTGGGCCCCAGATCACACCCCCAGCCTCATAGCCCCACAGCCCCACAGTCCCTCCTGGCACTCTGTTGTGGCCTGGAGCCTCCCCCTCACCTGCTCCACTATCCTGCCTGCAGTGTAATTGGTCAGGGCAAGCACACGCCTTCTGCTCCCTCAGCACCAGGAGACAGGTGGCAGCCCCACCCCCACCCCTGGTCATTGTCTAGGGGCAATCTGTGGGTGATTGGTCCCCCACTCACACCCACCTTGGCCTCTCAACACCTGCGCACCTGCTCCACCATTCCACCTCGGTCCCACTCTCATTGGGGCTCATCGGTGCCAGCAGCGCCTCCACTGCCAGCACCGCATTGTTCATGCCTGCCATGATCCACATCTCTTCCTAGTGGTCAGCGCACGTCATAGTGAGCAGTCAAACCCCCATTGAGCAATTTGCATATTAGGCTTTTATTATATAGGATAATTCTACAAATATAGCTAATAAATTAAGGACATGTTTTAAGAGAATTTAATTCAGTTTAAATCAAAATAACACAAAACATGGTATTCTGGGTACTGGAACAAATCAACCAAGAGATATGTACTTTCAAGCAAATAATTAAGAATCTAGTCAAGTAGAAACAATGTATCACATCTGTTCCTCAGACACTTTCATATTAACTATTCTTTTAAAGCTTGAACTAATCCTAGCTGGTTTTGCTCAGTGGATAGAGTGTCTACCTGCAGGCTGAAGGGTCTCAAGTTCGATTCAGTTGAAGGGCACATACCTTGACTGCAGGCTCCTCCCCAGCCCAGGCCCTGGTTGGGGTGTGTGCAAAGAGGCAACCAATGAATATAGAGGTATATATCTCTTTTCAAATCAGTGTTTTTATTTTCTATAGATTTATACCCAGAAGTGGAAATGCTGGGTCATATGGTAGTTCTATTCTTAGTTTTGTGAGGACTCTCCATACTGTTTTCCATAATGGCTACACCAATTGGCAGTCCCACCAGCAGTGGACTAGGGGTTCTCCTTCCTCCACATCCTTCCCAACACTTGTCATATGTTGGGTTTTTGAATAATAGCCATTCTAACTCTTGGGAAGTGGTATCTTAGTGTGGTTTTGAATTGTATTTTCTAATGATTAGTGATGTTGAGTATCTTTTCATAGGACTGTTGGCCGTCTGTGTGTGTTCTCTGGAGAAATGTTTCTTCATGTCCTCTGCCCAGGTATTGATTGGATTAGAGTGTGTGTGTGTGTGACTGTGTGTGTCATTGAGTTATATGTGTTCCTTAAATGTTTTAGATATCAACCCCTTATCGTTTATCTTTTGTAAATGCCTTCTCTCATTTATTAGGTATCTCTTCATTTTGTTGATGGTTTTCTTCAACATGCAAAAGTTTTGTAGTTTGATACAGTTTCATATATTTACTTTTGCTTTTGTATCCCTTGCTTGAGGATATATTAATTAAGACTGAAGTCAAATAGTTTGCTATCCATGTCTTCTAGGACTTTTATGGTTTGAGGTATTACATTTAAGTCTTTAATCCATTTTTAGTTTAGCTTGTAGATGGTGTAAGAGAGTGATCCAGTTTCAATTTTTGCATATGTCTATCCAGTTTTCCCAGAGCTAGTTGGTGAAGGGATTATCTTTTGTCCATTTGATACTTTTGCTTCCTTTTTCTTAGATTAATTGGCCATATAAGTGAGGGTTTATTTCTGGGCTCTGTATATGTTCCAAATTGATTTTTATTTAATTTCATTCTGTTCAATATTATCTTTGGCTAAAAGCATAACTAAATATAATTTAATTTTGTATATTTTAAAACTTGCCATTTAAACCCATAAATGAAAAAGAAATCATTTGTTAAACCATGAGTATTAATTTGTAGTTCAAAATGTAATTCACATAATTTAATTGAATATCCCCTGGTCTTTTATTCCAGGACCAAATAATGATTACAATAAAGGTTTATAACAATGCAACATAATATCTTGGATAATGTTAAATATAATTCTTCCAACAGCACTGGGAGACTATGAGAATAATCAAAAGAGAAGAACAACTTGACTAAGGTTAAAATGTGAAGGAGTGGGAGAGCCACTGGGTCTTCTAAGTTGGAGGTCTAGTTGCTTTTCATTATCCTACTCTTCACTTAAAATACCTAAATAGAGAATCTATGAAAGAAGAGAGAGCTTTCCCTACTACTAACACAAATACATCAAGAAAAAAACATGACTTATTTTTGTGGCAAGTGAAAGAATAAAATCAGGAGATAACAATTGTGTTTAGATTATGCCTTGTAAAGTAGAAAGGCAAGTTTGTTTTTTAGAAACATTAAAGGACAATTGAGAAGCAGTCACATTAAAACCGGGAAAGGTTCAGTGGGTAGCACATCAGCCTTTGGACTGAAAGGTCCTGGGTTCAGTTCCCAGTCAGGACACATGTCTGGGTTGGGGAGCTTGATCCCTAGTAGGGGTATGCAAGAGGCAGCCCATCAATGATTGCTTCTCATCACTGATGTTTCTCTTTCTCTCCCTCTCTCTTCCTCTCTGAAATCAGTAAAAATATATTTTTTAAAAGCCGAGAAAAAGATATCCAAATGAACTTTAAGGGATGCTCACTGAGTAATTGGGTTTTGAGAAGGTTTAACCTCAACCATATAGCATTGATATGTTTTCAAGGAAAGATTCATCTTTGTTAACCAGTGGTATTTTTGTTCAAAGTGAGCTGTCTACTTTATAAGGTAAAATCAGGTCTATTTCTGTTTTAGCACCTAGAAACTGAACACACAAAGAAAGCCTGAGTTTGGCTTTTTGTGAACCAAGTCATAAACCTAATCCTGTTATAGGTACAGAGACCATTGTAGATGCCTAATAACTCTGTTAGGCCACCTGCCATTGAGTTGAGTAAATTGAATTAAAATTAAACTCTAAATATAACAATTTAAAATGGGAAGGCATGGGGGAAAGCAAACTTGGAATATAGTCACTCAGCTCTACCAACCAAGTAATCTATAGTGAAATATTATTACCTGAACCTAGAGGGAAAAATAATAATTTATATGTGGATGATGGGGCTCAGATTAATAAATTTGTACTCTAGTGAGAGTCAAAGTTACCATGTTCCTCTAAACAAATTCTAAAGCCCACGCATAGTAACCTTTGAAATTTTAACAGCGCATCACCAGGCTTGCACTGATTGCTTCAGTTTACTTGCCACTGGACATAGAACTTTGTACTGGCCATTTTTGTTTGGAAAACTTAGAGATAATGTATCTCTTTAAGTTAAACAAACCTTTGGATATACCCACATGCTTTTTAATGAGCATTGTCCCCTACCTATAAACAGAAAGTTTCATTGGCAAGGAATCAAATGAGATAGTCCAAACTAAATCTAATATTCCTTGGGCTGAATGAAACCCACACGTATTTCCTATATTTCCTTTCACCCACCCTATATGAAAAGGTGTCAATGCCTCTCTGTTTTATTCTTCAGGAATATGTGATCCTATGGGATCTGGAATTACACCTATTTGAAATTAATCATAAAATATCTTATTAAAATGTAACTATTATAAACATTTGTCTTTTGCTTTATAATATTCTTTATTGAGATACAGAGGAGTTCATAAGTAAATTTCCGATAGTGTAATTCTATTCTTCTATTAAATTTTATGAAAATATTAGATATATCTTTATCGGGAAAAATATGACCCCTTGATAAACTAAAGCCATAATAGTATATTAACGTAATTCCATATTTAGCTATAACAAAGTTTAAATCATCTAATTAAGTAAATAAAATTAATTTCCCATAAGCATTGACGATAATGTTCAAAATGTTTATTCTATTATTGGCCAATAATTACTCCTTTGCATTAAAAATACTAAAGAGAAAATAGGTTAAATTCTGACTGTAGGAGACGCCCTGCCAGGGAAGGTGCCATGGCTTTCTTTTAAGTCCTGTTGGCTGAACTCAAGGCCTTGGGCACAGCCCTTCCTTGAGGGCATTTCTGGCCAAAAGGTGAGAATGCCTTCAGCTCAACTTTTCAAAGCCCAAGTCCTGGGATGGGTTTTTATTATGTAAATCCAGTCAAGCACCGGGAATACCTTCCTTATCTTATGTTTTGGGTGAAACCTTATTTCTTGGGGAGTTTGGACTATAAAATAAACAGGCTGCCTTGGTTTGGCGCCCTCTGCCTCTTCGCCAGAAGAGGATAGGAGCCCACCCGGACCCAGCTTTTTTCTATTTCTGTGTGTGTCTTTCATATTCTCAGTACCAAGGCGCCTCCAAGGAAAAGAACCGGTTCACGCTCTCTTTCCCTGTGCGGGACTTGGAGAAGGGAGCCCACGCCCGACACATCTGACACTGTTCATTTGGTTTTTTATTGAGGTTTTATTGAGATGTGGTTTTTGTTTATTTGTTTGTTTTTCAGACGCAGCTGCCTTTAATTGGCTGACACAGGACAGCAGAGCTCTCGGCTAGGAACCATGAGGCTTCCCGTTTTGTCAGTTTTTGTATAGCTTCAGACTTGTTTAGAAGTGGGTGGAGGTTAGAATAAATTCTAATACTAACAACACAAACACTGACTTATTCCAAACCCCAAGATAATGTTGTGGTCAATCATAGGATAATTCAGAGAACTATTCTAATTGCCTTTTCATTTCCTAAAATTTAACTCAGTCATGAGCAAAGATATGATATAAAATGGAAGATCCAACCTGCACATCCATTTGATTTAGGGCAAGAATGTGACAAGCCCATAACATGACAAGAGTGGGAGGTCCTTCTCTCTACACCTCAATTTAACATAAACTTTATTAAAACACATTGTTCAAACACATATGTATTCATGTTGTTTACCCTTCAGTAAAGATGTTTGGAAAGCATTTTAATTTGCATGTTACTGGGTGGAGCACCCTGTCCAGTTTACTAGAGGAAGTCACTCCCAGTAGTTTTACTCCGAGTCTATTTTGGACATGTGTGTCACACCTTCCTGGTCTTGGTGGACAGTTGATTTTCTAATCTTTGTTTCAAGCTGATGGACATTCCGTCAGAGCAAAGGTAACCTGAGAAACATCCTCTTTGAACAAGACAACTAGAGAAATTTTTGTTTTAAAATCTGGAAACTTTTATAATTTTATAATGCCCCCAATTTAAAAAAAATAAAGAAGAACAGTCACTCCCAATCAGCAGAGTGTCTGGAAGCCTGGAGTTCTGCAAGCCTCACTCCTGCTGAGGAAAGGGTGCCCTGGGAGTGGAGAACTAAGGGTAACAGAATGCAAAACTGGAAAGTCCTGCGGCCTCCCCAATCCTGCAAGACAAATGAACCAATATATAGAGCTCAGTTCCTAACTGGAATATGCAGCTGATCTTGTTGTGAGATTCCATCACAGGAAAAGTGTGCCCTGCACGCACAATTACCTGATAACTCATTTCCCTGTTCAATTTCCTCCAAATAACCTGTCTCAACCACTGCTTTGACACTGCAACTCAAGTATTTAACCTCATAGGAAAACATTTCCTATATATTTCATGCATATGAAAGGACTCAGTCAACGACACTTATGTGCCCCTGTTATGTTTATCTCCATGAAAGTATATTACCTAGTTCCATATTTGTTTAATTGCTGAGGCTTTTTTTTAAATCTCCTAACCAAGAGCTTCTTTGCTTTCTATTAAATCCATCAAAATAATTTCCTTCTTTCAGCCTACTTACTCTCTCTCATTTCTGTTTTGTTGTAAATGTATTAATGTGTATGTACACTTCAAACCACAAGTAATCTTGCACATTACTCCTACAAATACTGTTGCACAATGTCATGTGCAATCGCTATTCTACTTAAACATTTATAGAGACTTTTTCCCTATAAAATAAAATCCAAACTAATAATGTACTGGTATAAAAGGGCAAACAGCACCTCTTCAATCTAGAAATGAGTCTTTTAGAATCTGTATCATTTGACCAATTTAGGATTTTAAGAAATGCAGGATCTTTTAAGGCACTCAAAATTCAACAGATTGGTGAACTACAAAATGCCAAAAGGAGACAATTACACATAATTGGTGTCCAGTAAGCACTTGCCAATGAACTGGAGACCTAGGTTTCAATTAGAACAAGGACCTATACAGAAGGTAAGAAATAGGCTTGGGGTTAAAAGGTTAGGGATACAAACATGCCTAATGGATATAAGGTATAAACAAAAGGAAAAAGTGAACTTAGAGTTGGCATGACTTAACTGAAGGTAAAAGAAGTAATACTCATAAAAATCTGGATGCCAATAGTGACCCACAAGGATCTCCTAGGGACAGAAAGAAGAGAAAATTGGAATGAGAGAATACAATTATGACTGTAGCAAATGGTTAGAAATAGATCCAATTTACTGAAGGTGAGAAGGCAGAGGCAGGATCAATAGACATAGACATGAAAATATAAACATGTTTAACAAGAATAATATTTTTGAATGTTTTTTGCTTCCTTGTATATTGTCTCTCTATTCAATGCCCTCAGGAAGATGCAAAATGTTATAGCTGGGATGCAAAGAAAAGGAGCTATTAATATTCATCTATCATTACAGGATTTTCAAGTAACAATGATTCTGAAATTTTTTAAGCTTTAATATTGTTCATACACATATCTAAATATGAATGGTTTCAGCCTACATTGTGTTTGTTTGTTTATTTGTTTGTTTGTTTGCTTGTTTTGCTTTGATAAGCTTTAGATAGAGAGAATGGGATTAAGGAACATTCCATTCTACCTCAGAATAAAATGGAGACCCTTTCCAGAGGAAAAATACAGGAGCAAGAGAAACGAGAATAGGATGAATACATGGTTAATGTCACTCTGAGACCTATTATCCCAACAAGGAAAATAAGATTTGAAAAGTGGAGAAGAAAGCAAAAATCAGTTTCTGCTGCTTCCATCTGGAGCCCTTAGAAAGAAGCTGATAGAGTAAAATCAAACCGACTCCCTGAAGTTCCCCATTGCTCAACCACCCCCTTTTTGAATCAGCCAATAAGGATGCAGAGGAAATGACCCAAGTCTGACTGCACCCCGCCCCTTTGCGCAATCAACCATGACCTTCCCTCGACCAATCACACATTACCCCACCCACCAACTTCCAGATCTCCCTATAAATCTTTTGTTCTGGAACTCGTGGTCTCTCTCCCCTACTCTGCCGTTGCATCAGTGAGGGCATGTGGGACCGAGCTCCGAGTTAACTCAAATAAAGGTTCTCATGTTTTTGCATCGGAGTCGGGCTCACTCGTGGTCTTTGGGGATCACTATATCTGGGCATTACATTGGATATTTAGGCACAATAAAGCCTCCATCACACAGTATCCATGAGGCAATATGAGGAGGCCCTCGCATAGAAGAAATGAACACACCAACATAGTGACAAGGACTTTTTTCTATGATCCACAACACTGTGTCTTGCTAATGTCTAATATAGTTTTACATAAATGAATGAAAGGTATGTACACTATGCTCATAGGTCCAGCTCATTTGAACTTGGTAGTGGGACTACCTTATTTAGTGAATTCATCTGCTATTATATCTGAGTGTAGCCAAATACGCTCCTCAAGAGCTTTATTTTAGTTACAGATGGCAGAATTTAGCATTTTCTCCCTTGTGTGGGTAGTACATGAACCTTGTAGAATAGGGAAATTAAATGTAGAAATACTGAAGAAAAGACTTTAGAATACTATATAATAGTAAAATTTAAACACTCACATACATGACAGGTTTGGAAAGCTAAATACTAATCTTTCATTTTTACCTTTGCTCCAAATCAGAAATAGTCTTGAACTGTGACCATCGTTTGGATCATCATACTGTCCTTCTTGGACTACCTTGAGGTAGCAATATGATGTTCTCAAAAGGACTCAAACAAACCATCGAGCCTTGGAGAGAAAGGAGCAGGGGGCGGGATTAAAGAGATCAACCACAGGCCCTAACCAGTTTGGCTCAGTGGATAGAGTATCGGCCTGCGGACCGAAAGGTCTGAGGTTCGATTCCAGTCAAGGGCATGTACTTTGGTTGTGGGCACATCCCCAGTAGGAGGTGTGTAGGAGACAGCGGATCAATGTTTCTTTCTCATCAATGTTTCTAACTCTCTATCCCTCTCCCTTCTTCTCTGCAAAAAAATCAATAATATATATATATATATATATATATATATTAAAAAGAGATCAACCAAAGGACTTGTATGCATACATATAAGCATAACCAATGGACACAGACAAATAGAGGTGCAGTAACATGGGCTGGGGGACAGGGGCAGCCAGAGAGAAGTCAATGGGGGGGAAAAGAGACATGTAAAACTTTCAACAATAGAGAATTTAATTTTTTTTAAAGGACTCAAACAGAGAAGCACAAACCACTAGGTGGTAACAGTCACTTTGGCAATATTTAATCAATAAGTCTATTGTCACATGGAAAAGTAATCTAGAATATTTATAATGTGTTTTATTCCAGAGAATCACCCACTCATGTTTGTCTACTATGTGTCCTACAACAAAATTTTACTACCTCTACAAAGAGCCTATTGACTCAGGCTATGAAATACTAGCCATGGACTAGTGCTCACGTATTACCAAGACAGAAATCATTCCCCCAACAGCAAACAAACAAGCAAACAAAAACACTGGAACAGGCACCCATTCCTTCTATTTCTTCCACTCTCATTCCCAATATTTTCATATCACTCTGAACAAAGTGCCATGTCTCCTTTATTTCAAGCAGACCATTTACGTGTTAAGGAAGAGAAAACCAGAGACCCAACATGGAATCACTTGTGCTAATGTACATGGCATCAAACCTAAGAGTAGTTTCAACCTTCTTCAGTAATAAATTTTAATCCATCATTCTGGAACTGTCTGGTCAGTACCAATGGTCAAATGAGCCCTCTCCATCTCCCAAAAGGAAGCTGGGGCAAACAGCCTAATAAGACCCCCACTTTACCCTGCGGGAAGCAACCTCGGAAACAAGCCTTTCTTTTGTTTTGCTAATAATTTTCTTGTCAAGCCCAGTTTCTGCCTATAAAAGCTTCTCACATTTACAGCTTCTCAGAGCACTTCTCTGCTTACTAGATGGGATGCTGCCTGACTCAGGAATCATTCAGTCAAGCCAATTAAATCTTCAAATTGACTCCATGAATTTTCGTTCTTTAGCAGGCATTTAATTCCAGACAAACTACAAGCGTAATTTTAAAAAATATAAATCTCCCTTTTCTCACTTACATAAAGGGAATTTCCTCTCTCTGACTTTTAATTACTTCTAAGTTTGATATTCAATGGGATTTTAAACTAGCTGGCCATGCAGAAAAGAGTGTAAGTGTAAGTAACCAATATCATTTGCCATTCCAAAGCCATTGGATGAATGTGAACCAAAGTAACACATGTGTGATCCTATTGCTACTCCAGTGGAATGGATCTCCACCTTTTATTTGTCTACAAAGGGGGTAATAGGACAATTCTTAATGAGTTATATTCTTTCAGGAACATTTCACACTAGAATGATTTAATGCTGATTTTAACATGATCTTCAACACTCAAATGCATTAGTGCATCAATTCAATGGAATAGCATGCCTTGTCCAAGGAAAGAAAGAAGCCCTTATCAACACATATGAAATGTTCTCTAAGGAAAAAAAGTAAAGTGTATAGTAAAGGAAAATAAGAACAGAGTGTATAATATGCTACCACTTAAGTTTTTAAAAAGGGTGTGTCAATACTTATACGTGTTAACTAATTTACCATAAAATAATGCGAATTGAATCAAGCAATCTGGAAGGATATGCTAGAAAATGGTAATACTGGTTCTCCTCTTGGGGGAGGAGCTGGCTGACTATGGAATAGTTATAGAATAAATAGTTTTTATTAAATACTCACTTATGCCTCTGTAAAAATTTGAATTATATTGATGTACAATCTATCAAAAATAATTGCGACTAGAAATGAAAAATATTTTTTAAACAATTAAAATTGATCAAATATTTAAGATATGAAGTAGCCTTTTGTGAATCTTAGAACTGGCAGATTTTATTACATCATCCTGTTAGTCCTCGGGACGTTACATGATGTCTGAACTCATGTATTTCAGGTGTCTTTTCATATAGTTGACTGGAGAAAATGCATTTTATTTCTGAAAGAAGCTGCTGCTGGGCTTGCTCCATACACTGACCTGCCTTGAGTCGCATTGACTTCAGCAACTGGGGAGAATGAAAACCTATCCTGGTAGCATTCAGGAGTATCCTTCAGAAATTATGTATATCTTTGAAGTTTTTTAATTCAACGTTAAATCTCAATCATTGCACATAATATTTTTTAATCTATAAGCACTGATGGCTGGTAGAAATGATATTTTAAAAACTGAGTAAAGCCCTGACCGATTTGGCTCACTGGATAGAGCTTAGGCCTGTGGACTGAAGAGTTCCAGGTTCGATTGGTCAAGGGCATGTACCTTGGTGGCAGGCACATCCCCAGTAGGGGGCGTGCAGGAGGCAGCTGATTGATGTTTATCATTGAAGTTTCTGACTATCCCTCTAGAGGCCCTTCTTCTCTGTAAAAAATCAATAAAATATATATTTTTTAAAAACTGAGTAAAAACAAAACAGAGGATTTACCTTTTACAAAAACAGTTATTATCATTCTAGTTGGAATCAAACCAACAAGTCATATTGACGTACATTTCATTGAACAGCCCCTTTAAGATTATGTGGTTCCTCAGACAGATATCATCTCTATTCATCCTTGTAGCAGTACCCAGAACAGTGATTTTTAGTTAATGTTCCCTAAAGGCATGGGGTGCTTCAGACATTCAGCACGTGCTTGATTGATTTATTTTTAAATATATATAGTTTAACCTCCTCTATGTATATGGGATATATATCCGTGTGTTATGTCCCTTTTACATAACATGTATACACATAATTGTGTGTGTATTATATATATAAACACATTTTAAAATAATGTTTTATATCCAATTTAGAGACTTTGAAGAAAATGAAAACATTAACTTTTATGGCCAGTGCAGTTCATTTTTATACAAATCTAGGAAAAATCCCCTCTGTGCATATATTTGAATTTCTTGAAAATGTCAATGCTTAGTAAGGCTGGAACTTTGTAATTATATTTTCTAAAATTCATTACCTAATATGTCCAAGCACATAAAATTTTATATAAAAGATTAATTCTGTTCTCTGCTCTACCAGCAAGGTAGGCAATTTCAAACTGATTCCATCCTGTCCACCTTGGATTAAGGAAAAAGATTTAGCTTCAAATCACTATCAGTCCTTAAAATGGCTAAAGTTTTCACCCTTTGGGGGTGTGTGCATTGCAAGTGTTCTGGGCCACTGTCAGGCAGAATATTATCTGATGAGGAGTTGAGTAGAGCCTGAAGTTACAGAGGATGTCAACCCAAACTGACAAATGATAGAGAAAGGACTGAGATTGGCCTAGACATGTTAAAACAGAACAACAGGCAGGTTCCAAGCAGCCTCCTGGTACTTGACACATGTGATGGAGGCCATTGCTTTGGCTGATTGATGTGAGAGGGCAGTATATGTCTTCCTTCTCTTTCCTCTTCTCTGGTCATAAGTATTTTGACTGTTAAAGGTAAGAAAATTAACCCTGGCCAGAAGGATTCAACTGGTTGAGCTTTGTTGTGTGCACCAAAAGTTACTGCTTTGATTCCCAGTCAGGGCAAATGCCCAGTTTACGGGCTTGATCCCCAGTGGGGAGCATGCAGTTGGCAGCGATCTATGTTTCTCTCTCTCTCTCTCTCTCTCTCTCTCTCTCTCTCTCTCTCTCTCCCTCTTCTTCTCTTTAAAAATCAATAAAAATATATGTTTTAAGTAAGAAAATTTGTTCTTTAATTATGTACCCAGATCTATGCCTGCTACTGCTACCCCTTCAAATAACATATAGACAGAAAGGAAAATATCTGTGAGTTATGAATGAAAGAATTTTGGGGGCTCTGGCTGAGGGATTTGAGGGGAAGATACAAAGATTAATTAAAAAGCCCTGTGTTATGCTCAGGTGAATGTCTGCTGCAGAATTTTAGTAATTAGTTTATGTGTGTCATGATATGAAAAGGGTTATAAATAGCTGTGTTTGAGGAATAGTAAGAAAATTATTATGTCTGAAACAGAATAACCAAGAGAGAAAGAATAGAAGGAGAGGAAGTAAGAAATAAGCATATCAGGTTATATAGCACCCTACAGGCCATTAAAAAATTTTTACTTTTACTTTGAGGGAAATAGAAAGCCAGTGCAGGGTATTGAGTAGAAAATGTACCAGTCCTCTTATTGTGCCCCAAGAATCAAGAGGTCACTGTTCAATTCCTGGTCAGGGCACATGCCCAGGTTTCAGTCCTGACTGGGGATCATTGCAGGAGGCAGCCAATCGATGTTAAAGCATCATTGTTTCTACCTTTCTCTCTCCCTCCCTTCCTCTCTCTCTAAAATCAATAAAAATATATATTTAAAAAAAAAGATTAAAAATTATTTTAAAAAAGAAAATATGGCAAACCTAGTATTACTCCTGCAAAATAAATACCACATGATAGTACATACAATAGCAAATTATGAGGTTCTATGTGAAGAAGATATATAATACAATTGTTCCTCCAAAATCTGGGAAGCTTATATTTTAAGACACTCATATAAAAACTATGTATTGAGTAATCACTATGTGCCAGGTGTTATTCATTAATTAACTCATCAAATATTTATTAAGTCCTTGCGGTGTACCATGAGCTGTCTTGACAGAGATAGATACCATGGATACAAAAATGAAAGAGTATCAGCACATGGGGAGAAGGGAAGGAGAATGCTCTAGGAAATCATCAAGGTTCAAATTTTACTTACACTGTTTACTAGCTGTGTGACCTTGGTCAAGTTCCTCAACCATGTTAATCCCCAGTTTCCTCATATTTAAAAGCAAATAATAAAAATCTTATGCTACATGGTTCATGAACATTATTCTGGTTGTAACATGGAGAGCACTAGTATGTAGTAGGGAGGTAATAAAGGAAAACGGGATTGCAGTTGTTTAGCATAGAGTCCAGAGCAATGGCAGATGGGGTGAAACACTATCAAACTTGACATATATTTCGGAATTAGAACCAACATAACTTGATGATAGAAGAATTTGATGTGGCAAATAAGGCAAAGACTGAATAAAGGATAACAACTAGAGTTTTGGCCAATGCAACTGAATGGATGATAGGGCCATTTAATTGAGTTTGTGAGATTGGACATTTGGAGAAGGTATTAAGTTCTGCACGTGTCTTTTCAGTTTTCCCAGCACCATTTATTAAGGAAATTGTCTTGACTCCCTTGTATGCTCTTGCCTCCTTTGTCAAATATTAATTGAGCATAATGGTTTGGGTCAATTTCTAGGGTCTCTGACCTATTCCATTGATCTATATGTCTGTTCTTGTGCAAGAATCAGGCTGCTTTGAATACAGTGGCTTTGTATAACTTGGTATCTGGTATTGTGATCTCTCCAACTTTGTTCTTTCTCAGGATTGCTGCAGCTGTTCAGGGTCTTTGGTATTTTAATAGGTATTGCATTGAATGTACAGATTGCTTTGGGTAGAATGGACATTTTAATGATGTTGATTCTATCAATCCATGAACATGGTATATTCTCCCACTTTTTTATATCTTCCTCTCTTTTTTAAATGTCCTGCCATTTTCTGAAACAAGTCTTTTACCTCTTTGGTTAAGTTTATTTCTAAGTAACATAAAATTTTTGTTGTAATGGCAAGTGGGATTTTTGTTTGTTTGTTTGATTGTTTCTCTGAGAGTTCATTCTTGGTGTATAAAAATGCCATTGATTTGTATCTTGCTACATTCAAAATTCATTTGAAGTTTTTTGGTGGAGTCGTTAGGATTTTCTATGTACAATGTCATGTCATCTGTCAATAATGACAATTTTACTTCCTCCTTTCCAATTTGGATGCCATTTATTTCTTCTTTTTGTCTGATCACTGTGGCTAGGACTTCCAGTACAGTGTTCAATATGAGTGGTGAAAGCAGACATCCCTTCTTATTCCCACTCTTAGAGGAAATTGTTTTAGGTTTTGCCCATTGAGTATGTTGTTGGCAGTAGGTTTTTCATATATGGCCTTTATTATTTTGAGGTATGATCCCTCTATCCCCATTTTGCTGAGAGTTTTTTTTTTTTCAAAAATGGGTGTTGGATTTTGTCAAAACAATTTTTCTGCATCAGTTAAAATGATCATGTGATTTTTGTCTTTCAGTGGGTTTATGTGATATATCACATGTATTGATTTATGATTATTGTGCTAGCCTTGCATCCTCGGAATAAATCCCACTTGGTCATAGTATAATGATCTTTTTAATTTATAGCTGGATCCAATTTGCTAATATTTTGTTGAGGAATTTAGCATCTATGTTCATCAGGATATTGGCCTGTACTTCTCTTTCTTTATAGTGTCTTTATCTGGTTTTAGGAAAAGGCTAATGCTAGTCTCATAAAAAGATCTTGAAAGTGTTAGTTTTTCTTTGAATGTTTGGTAAAATTCCCCTATGAAGCACTCTGGACCAGGGCTTTTGTTTGTTGGAAGTTTTTGGTTACTGCTTCAATTTCATCAATAGTTATTAGCCTATTCAGATTTTCTGATTCTTCCTGACTCAGTTTTGAAAGATTTATTTTTCTAGGAATATGTCCATTTTTGCCATGTGGTCCAGCTTCTTAACAAATAGTTGTTCATAGTTTGTTACGATCATTTGTACTTCTATGGAGTCAGTTGTTACTTTCTGATTTTGTTTATTTGGGTCCTCTCTCCAAGTTTCTTACTGAGTCTGGCTAATGGTTCATCAATTTGCTTATTTTTTCAAAGAACCAGCATTTGGTTTCATTGGTCTTTTGTATTGTTTTTGTTTTGTGGTTTGTTTGCTTTTTTTTAGTCTCTTTTATTTCTGCTTTGATTTTTATTATTTTCTTTCTTCTACTTACTCTGGGCTTTTCTTGTTGTTATCTTTCTAATTCTTTAAGTTGTATGGTTAGGTAGTTTATTAGAAGTTTTTACTTATTTTATTTATTTATTTATTTTTGAGGTATGTCTATAGTGCTAAGAACTTCCTTCAGAGGACTGCTTTCACTGTGTCCCATAGATTTTGTGCTGTTGTGTGTTTATTTTCATTTGTGTTCAGGAATTTTTTTATTTGTTTCTTGATCTCATTTGTAACCCATTCATCTATATATATAAAAGCCTAAGAAACCAAACGACCGAATGACTGACCGAATGACTAGTTGACTAGTTGCTATGATGCACACTCACCACCAGGGGGCAGACACTCAATGCAGGAGCTGTCCCCTGATGGTCAATGCACTCCTACACCCAACCTTCCCCAACCGGACACCCTCCTGTGGCCCCTCCCCCAGCCAGCCAACCTCCCATGGCCCCTCCTCCGGTCAGCCAACTTCCCATGGCTCCCATCAGCCCCAATTGCTGGCCAGGCTAAGGGACCCCACCTATGCATGAATTCATGCACTGGGCCTCTAGTTGTTAAATAACATGCTATTTCGCCTCTCTGTGTTTTAATATCTTGGAGTGCTTTTTACTGTAGTTGATTTTTAATTTCATGCCATTGTGATCCAAGAAGATGCTTGATGTGATTTCAATCGTCTTGAACTTGCAGAGAGACTACGGATGCTACTTTAATGGGTACATGTGCAAAGTTATATTCAACCGATTTAGTATTATACTGTGGCCTTCATTGTTTCTTCTTATGGCCTTCACAATGAAGTCTGTTTTGTTAGATATGAGTATTGCTACCCCAGCTATTTTTTATTTCCATTTTCCTGGAAAATGTTTTCCATCACTTCACTTTCATTCTGTATGAGTCTTTTGTTTTGAGGTAGGTTTCTTTTAGACAATATATATGTGGGTCATGTTTTCTTATCCATTCAGCTATCCTATGTCTTTTGATTGGAGTTTTTAAACCATGTACATTTAAGGTTATTATTGATAGGTAATAATTTTTTCCATTCCTATTCTTTATACCTCTGTACTTCTCCTTCTCTCTATTTCTCCCTTTTAAAACAACCCCTTTAACATATTTTGCAGGGCTATTTGGGTGATAATAAAAAATATTTTGTTCATAGCAGCACAATTTATAATAGCTAAGTTTTGGAAACAGCCTAAGTTCCATCAGCAAATGAGTGGATTAAACTCATCCACACAATGGAATACTACGCTGTTATAAAAAAGAAGAAACTTTTACCATTTGCAACAGCATGGATGGATCTGGAGAGCATTATGCTAAGTTAAATAAGCCAGTTGGAGAAAGATAAATATCACATGATCTCACTCATAGTAGGATATAATGAACAACACAAAATGATGAACAAAAATAGATCCAGAGACAAAGAAACATGGAACAGATGGTCCAACCTCAGAAGGAAGGAAGGGGAGGAGGGGTGGATGGGAGATCAATCAAAGAACTTCTATGCATGCATATTGGCATGACCAATGAACATGGACACTTGGGCAGTGGGGCTTGTTTTGGGGGTGGGAGTAGCAGAGGGGGTCAATTAGGGGGGAAAAAGACATATGTAATACTTTAAACAATTAAAAAAAACCTTTATGTAATTAACTTATAATTGACTCACATTTAAACAAAAGTACTTGGAAATTTAGTTTTTCCTTTTGAATTTTTTCATTTGAAAATATAATTCTCATATTAACTAAAAGAAATTCAAAATGGCAATGAAGTGTATACTATAAGTATAATTAGGTTTTTAATAGACATATGGGGGAAAGTATAAATTAGAAAGCAAAATAGTGATGAGATTACATTTCTAAAATTGAACCAAAATTTTTGTCCACCTGAAGTTTCCAGATATCCTAGAATGTAGCTATAGTACTTCTACAGAGAAATGTTATTTTAAAAATAGAAAAAATATAAATTCTAAGGACTTTCTTAATATAATATGCTAATCTGTTTGTTTTTATTTCATCTGGTATCTCTCCAAATTACAAAAAATTTCCAATGTTTACCATTACACAGTGTACAACAAGAGTTCCAGATGGCTTCTTACAACAAAGTTAAAGGGACCTTGTTTCTATCAAACACATTCCATGAAGTATTTCAAAAGATAAATTATGTGAATATATTTCGACAAGGAGACAAAACATTTTAGAATACATAAATCTCTTTTTTAATATATTTTTATTCATTTCAGAGAGGAAGGGAAAGGTACACATAGAAACATCAATGATGAGAGAGAATCATTGATCAGATGCCTCCTGCACACCCTCAGCTGGGGATCAGGCCATAACTGGGCATGTACCCTGACCAGGAATCAAACTGAAACCTCCTGATTCCTGGGTTAATGTTCAACAACTGAGCCGTGCTGGCTGGCTAAAATGCGTAAATCTCTTATTTGCTTTTGGGGATATGTGGGAAGGCTCTGTGACAGTATTCAAATAGTGAAAAAATTCTATCAAGTATGCAAAAGGTATTAAACAGAGAGGGTACCTGAGGGTTTTTTTAAAATGTATTTTAAATTAGAGTTGGCATACAATATATATTAGCTTTAGAAACACAACAGAGTGATTAGACATTTATATACCTTACAAAGTGATCATCACAATAAGTCTACTATCCATCTGACACCATACATAGATATGATATTGACTATGATCTCTATACTGTACTCTACAAACTTGTAAATATTTTTTCTTTTTTCTTTTTTGTGAATATTCATCTTTATACTGCTCAAAATTGCTCCACAATTTAAAACATTTTCTAACCTATCTGAGGCTCAGTCAGCCTCTCTAAAATCTGAAGATTATCATTGGGTTCTTTCATACTGCAGCACTTGTAGGCAGACAAAGTTAGACTGCATTACTGTCATTTTAACACTATTAGCTATGAATCAAAATTAAAGGCAAATGAAATGATAATTCTAGAAAGTTTCTGATTGGCAGCAATTCCACAAGCTTATTGGAAATCAGATTTTCAGAGAAAAAACAGTAGTTAGTGGTGAAGTGGTAAGAAGAAAGAAAATACCAAAAAGTATTCAAAAGAATGGCATGAAATTCTTCAGAAACATTAGCTTTAATAAACCCAAAAGATGTACATTAATTACCTATTAGTAAACTATGTTGGCCCAGATAATCCCCCCTAAGGATTTGCAAATTAATTCTATAGAATTCATGTATCCATATTAATCTTTTGTAAAAAATCATAAAAAAAGAATGTCTCAGATATTTCCTTGAGTCACTTAGAGTATTATTTTAAAAATCAAATGTTGTTGCCACTGTCACCAGATGAAGAACCAGTATTATCTTGGAAATTAGGGAGACTCTTGTCATTCTTTTACTGAAATGATACCTTAATGGTGTTTACATTGGTGTGCTCTATCAATTTCCAGCAATACCTGTGCAGGTAGCCTTTTGGTTCATAGATGCCAGTCCTGTTTGCAAAGCTTTTTGGCCTATTTTAGGTGCTTAGAACATATTTGTGGAATGGAATTGAACCATTATACAGATCTTTGCACTTATTGTATAGGCTTGGGCAAAGAAAGCTACCCAGTTTTGACTGGGGCAAAGGGTCCAGGTGAATTTCTGTGGCTTTTGCAGACAATTATTTAAATGTGTAAACCATTTCAAGTGGTACCTAAATTATAAGGCAAGAAATATACAAGCAATGAAATACACATTTAAAAACAGGAAATATGGTAAACATTTTTTCTTTGATTTTTTAGAAATCAAAAATCCCTCAGGGTGAGTATAACCCATACACTTAAGATATAAAAAATCTTATTTCCCCAATTCTTGGCACCTAAAAAAGAACTTATTGGTGAAGACATTGCACATATAAAGAGACTGTTTTGCATTGCCCTTGTGCACCGTTAAGCAACTCGAATTACTTTATCAGCCAGCCAATATTGCAAACACCTGTCACTTTCTTAGTGTTTATCCAAATATTTGTGGCGTTTTCTCCATGTAATATAACTACATGGTCATGGAAGCTTTTGAACATTAAGTTCTTCTACCTTTGGACTTCAGAAAATTAATAAATGATAGACATTTCTACAATGTTTTATATGAGAAAAAATATCTTCCATAGAGATTGGATATGTGTGATTATAATAAGCTAGGATTCACTGAGCACTTATTATGTGCCCAGAACTGACTTTTACAGAATAATTTTATTTTAGCCCACACAGCAAATAAGGAAATTGACATTTGGAGGAGTTAGATAATTTACCCTGGGCCATAGACCTAGTTGGAAAGTAAACCAGTATACAAACCCACATCTGACTTAAGCCCCTGTCTCAGCATTCACCATGCTATATGAAAGAGCAGTTCATCATATCTTGCAGCAAATGCAGTGTTTCATATGCAATGTATACTGAGAAAGACTTGGATGTCATAACCTTTTCAATTCATCTGTATGTAACCATAACATTACCTGTGCCTACAGCCAGGTAATACAATGATCACATATAGAAGACAGAGGAGAAGAGGAAAGACAAAAAAATAAATAAATTTTGTATATTTAGAAAATAGAAGTTAAATTCCAACAATATATATTGATTTGGGGGCCGCATTAGTTGATTCCTAAACAATTGTCTCTCATGTCCAAGTGCATTATTCTTTTCTGCTTTTTAAAAGGTGGGTATAGAACTATGAAAATTGATTTCCTCTCTGTCAATTAATTCCTGTTAAAATCCATCTAGGGGCTTTAGAAGGACGTTTAGAAGACAGAAGGAGGACTTATAAATATGGAAAAGAAAATATGTAGATAAGAACAGAAGTTGGTGAAATAGAACAGATAAAACAGAGAAATTCATTACACACAAAATATGGTTCTTTAAAATATTAATAAAATCTTCAAATCTCTGGTACAATTGACCAAGAAAAAAAGAGAAAGCAAAAGAAATTTGAATTGAAAAAAGAACACATAGCCAAAGTTACAACAGAGATGAAAAGAAATAATAGGATTGGGGGTTTCTGTTTCCAGCATTAATTAAGAATTAATACAGTGAAAAAAGTCAATAAAATTTAATGCACATGACTTTGTATATAAAAGTATGTTGCATTTCTGTATACTAAGAATGAACTATCAGAAATGAAAAATTAAGAAAACAATTTGATTCCAATTACATCAAAAAATAAAATACTTTAGAATAAATGTAACCAAGGAGGTAAAAGACATGTACACTGAAAACTATAAGCCAATGATGAAATGAAATGAAAAAATATAAATAAATTCAAAGATATTTTGTTTATGAATTGGAAAAGTAAATATTGTTCAAATGTCCATACTAACCAAAGCAATCTGCACATCCAATGCAATTCCTATCATTATTCCAATGGCATTTTTCACAGAAATAGAAAACAAGTCATCTAACTCACATGGAACCATAAAAACAACAAATATCCAAAGTAATTTTGAGAAAGAAAAGTCACTCTCCTTTATTTCAAACTATATAATAAAGCTATAGTAATCAGACACTATGGTATTAGCATAAGAACAGATACATAAATCAATGGAACAGAATAGAGAACCCAGAAAGAAACCCAAACATTTACGACCAATTATTTTATGACAAAGGAGCCAAAAATACACAATGGGAGAAAGGCAGTCTCTTCAAGAAATGGTTCTGGGAGATAGATTCCAAAATGGTGGCAGAGTAAGTGAAAGCTACACTGACACTCTCCCAGAACCAAACTGGAATTACAACTTAAATACAGAAAAATCATCCTGAATAATCAACTGAAGACTAGCTGGAAAGAACCCTGATAGCCAAGGAAGGAAAGTAGAGACTACATAAAATCTGGTAGGAAGTGCTGATTTGCAAAAGAGTTGACCAGGCTCCCTCCGACAACAGCTGAAGTTCCAGAGGGATATCTCAGCTGGGGGGCGAGGGGGAGGATGCACACTGATAACCTCCTGGTCTAAGCCCAGAAAATAAGAACTGAAAAAAAAGTGCCCACACAACATCTGGCTGTGAAAGCAGTAGAGTTGCTGTCTGCTAGGGAGAGAAGGCTGGAAATGCAGGCTACCTCTTAAAGGGCCAATGCACAAAATTTTGTATGCAGCCACTCACTCTCGCAGAGGGAGGGCAGTTTACACTACGGCATGACCAAGGATGCAAGGGTGGTACAATATTCATAAATTATAGGTTACATCACAGAAACAAATTGGAAGACAGAAATCACATGATCATTTCAATTGGTCCAGAAAAAGTATTTGACAAAATCCAACACCCATTTTTGAAAAAAAAAACTCTCAGCAAAGTGGGAATAGAGGGATCATACCTCAAAATAATAAAGGCCATATATGACAAACCTACAGCCAACATTATACTCAATGGTAGAACACTAAAACCTTTATTCTAAGCACAGGAATGTCTGCTTTCACAACCCTTATGCAACACTAGAGGCCGGGTGCACAAAAAATTGTGCACTCGAGGGATCTCTCAGCCCGGCCTGTGCCCTCTCACAGTCTAGGACCCCTCAGGGGATGTCCACCTGATGGCTTAAACCTGCTCCCCGGGGTTCAGGCCTAAGCTGGCAGTCAGACATCCCTCTGGCAGTCCAAGAGCCCTCGGGGGATGTCCACTTGCCAGCAGAGAGCAGGCTTAAGCTGCAGTCGGACATCCTTAGCACTGCTGAGGAGTCAGGAGAAGCTCCTACCACCACCACTTTGCTGGCAGTCATCAGCCTGGTTTGTGGCTGAGCAGAGCTTCCCCTGTGGGAGTGCACTGATCACCAGGGGGCAGCTCCTACATCAAGCATCTGCCCCCTGGTGGTCAGTGTGTGTCATAGTGACCAGTCATTCCCAGTGGTTCTGCTATTAAGATCAATTTGCATATTGCCCTTTTATTATATAGGATAGAGGCCTGGTGCATGGGTTGGGGACCAGCTGGTTTGCCCTGAAGAGTATCCTGGCTCAGAGTGGGGTTCCTGCTGGGGTGCCTGACCAGCCTGGGTGAGGAGCTGATAGCTGTTTGCAGGCTGACCAAGCCCCCCAGCAGGAACCCTCACCCCATAGGGGTATGGCCGGCCTGGGTGAGAAGTTGATAGCCTTTTTCAGGCTGGCCATGCTCCCCTACCCCTTCACCCCCTGAGAACCCAAGCTCCCAGCTTCTCCTTTTTTTTTTTTTCTTTTTTCAGTAGGCAGGCTAGAAGCAGGTATGTGGGATTTATTTATCTTCTATAATTGAAACTTTGTAGCCTTGAGTGGAGCCAAGGGCCAGCCAGGGCAGGCAGGAAGCTTGGCTTCCTCCACCACCGGGAGCCAGCCAAGCCTCCTCCTCACTCCAGCTCTGTGGCCACTGTTATCTTAGTTGGGTTAATTTGAATACTCGCTCATGATTAGCTGGTGGGCATGGCTTGTGGGTGTAGTAGAGTGATGGTGAATTTGCATCTTTCTCTTTTATTAGTGTAGATGCCACTGTACTCAAAACAGCCTGGTACTGGCAGAAGAACAGGCATATAGACCAATGGAACAGAACAGAGAAATTAACTCAAGCCATTACACTCCATTAATATTTGACAAAGAAGGCAAGAGCATACAATGGAGTCAAGACAGTCTCTTCAATAAATGGTGCTGGGGAAATTGGAGATATACATACAAAAAAATGAAACTAGACTACCAATTTACACCAAACACAAGAACAAACTCAAAATGGGTAAAAGACTTACATGTAAGTCATGAAATTATAAAAATCCTAGAAAAAAACATAGGCAGCAAAATCTCAGGCATCTCTCATAGCAATATGTTTGCAGATACATTTCCTAGAGCAAGAGAAATTAAGGAGAAAATAAACACAGGGCCACATCAAAATAAAAAGTTTCTGCACAGCAAAAGAAACCATCATCAAAATGAAAAGGGAGTTCACTGTATAGGAAAACATATTTGGAAATGATACAACTGATCAAGGGTTAATATCCAAAATATATAAAGAACTCATACAGCTTAACAAAAGGAAGACAAATAATCTAATTTAAAAATGGACAAAGGATTTAAATAGACACGTCTCCAAAGTGGACATACAAATGGCCATGGGACACATGAAAAAAATGCTCAAAGTCACTGATCATCAGAGATATGCAAATTAAAATGACAATGAGGTATCACCTCACAGCTGTCAGAATTGCTACCATCAACAAATTAACAAATGACAAGTTCTAGTGAGGACGTGGAAAAAAGAAAACCCTAGTACACTTCTGGTGTGAATGCAGCCATTATGGAAAATAGCCTGGAGTTTCCTCAAAAAGTTAAATATGGAACTTCCTTTGACCCAGTGATCCCACTTCTAGGAATATATCTACTGAATTAAAACAGGAGTTAAGAAGGTAGAAATTGGAAGAGAAGATAAAGAAAATCCATAGACACATAATCTTCTATAGATCTTTGAAGAGTTAAATAAATATGAAAAAGGAGATACAAATAATTAAAGGAGTCTACCCAAATCACCTGTTCTAGGAAACCTTCCAGACAATCTGTAAACTGGGGTAGCCTGCCTATGAGCTACCATTGCCCCTGTTCCTTCCTATAACCCATTGTGCTTACAATACTCCATAAAGTGATGGCTAATTTATTTTTCTTATACCTTTCCTAAGGTGTGATCCTTGAATCTATGACACAGGAGGCTGATCTTTGTGAACTGTACCCACTGAATCCCTTGCCCTCTAGATTCCATGATGTCTTGTCAATGGGAATCCCTGGTGGCAGAATGGGTTGGTAGGAGAATGAGGTGAGAACAGGAATTTCCCAGCTTCACCACCTGCTGGTCACCATGGAAAGATTGTCTCTGTCTACAGAAATTCAGCTCTGGTTAGGCAGTCCTTTCCCTACAGCTACCCTCTCCAAGTTCCCCAATCTGTTCCCTCCCCTTGCTTCTTGAGGCACAAGAGGTGGACTACCTCCTCATTTTGCTAGCCCTAGGATAGTTTTCTTTTCTAAGCACTGCCCACACCTCCATAAGCAGTCCTCTTCTCAAGTTGCCTACTTGGTGTTTTCTGATTCTTCCCAGGATCTAAACTAGTCAATGGCCTTAATTCACAATTATGCATAAGATCTTTTTTAAAAAATATATCTTTATTGTTAAAAGTATTACAGATGTCTCATTTTTATTCCGTATTGATCTCTTCCACCCCACACCTTACACACATAGGCCTTCACCACACTATGCCTATGTCCATGTGTGATGCATATATGCATATAAGTTTTTTAATTAATCTCTCCCCATCCACCCACCCAACACTGCCTTCCCTAGAAGATTTTCCTGTCTGTCCCATGCTTCTATGTCTCTGGATATATCTTTCATCAGTTTATTTTGTTCATTTGATTCCACATATAAGTGAGATCATGTGATACTTATCTTTCTATGACTGGCTTATTTTGCTTAGCAGGATACTCTCCAGGTCATTCCATGCTGTCTCAAAGAGTAAGAGATCCTTCTTTTTTATAACTGCAGATTGTTCCACAGTGTAAATGTACCATAATTATGCATAAGATCTTGAATAACGAACAAATTTTTCATTTGACAGAAAATGTCATCTTACACTTCATGAAGGGAACTATTAAGTAGCATTCTGGTTATTACCTAACAGACCAGAAGAAGATGATTCATGAAATAGTAAACACCTATGAATAAATAAATAAAAATAATTGGTATGTAAATAGACTAAAATAATTGGACTTATATGACAATAGTAGACTCCATTTGTTACCTCCCAGACAGCACTTTACATATACTAGTACTTCAATCCTCACACTCTTACCTAGTAGAGGTGGTCAAAGAAGGCTTGAAAGAGAAAGTGACGTCTGTGTTGACACAGAATTGAGGAGCAGGAATCATTCACAAAGATGAAAGGACAAAGAAAGTACTAGGTAGAATGCTATCTTACACAATAAAGCAGATGCAAGAAAGCAGGATGCATTTCAGGAACTTCAGATACTTCAATAATGAAGAAAGAGGGAAGATTGGTGGTAGATGAAGCTGGATTTTATCCTAAAGATCATGGGAGCCACTATTTCTACCTAGAAATGTCATCCTATCTAATAAAAGAGTAATATGCAAATTAGGCATCACTTCATGACAAAGATGGCCACCCCCATAGCCACAAGATGGCTACACCCATAGCCACATCCTATCTAATAAAAGAGTAATATGCAAATTAGGTGTCACTCTGTCACAAAGATGGCCGCTCCCATAGCCAAAAAATGGCCACCCCCGTAGCCACAAGATGGCGGCGTCCAGGCAGGCTCAGTTCCATCACTGAAGTGGCTGAAGTGGTCAGGCCTGTTAGCCAGGCAGGTGGCGAGGGAAGCGGGGGACCTGAGGTGTGGAATAAGCGATCAGAGGGCCCAGAGGTCCCCTGCCAAGGCCAGAGGAGGGGTGGAGCTGGTGATCAGAGGGGTATCAGGGTTCCCTACCCAGGCATAATGCCTGGGCCAGAGGCCTCAGGCCTGGGCAGGGGCAAGGCCAGAGGTTGCAGGGGCCTGGGCTCCGCAGAGCCAGTGATCAAAGGGGCAGGGGTGGAGCCTGCAATCACAGGGGTCTGGGCACTGGTGGAGCTGGCAAAGCAAGGGCCTGCAGCCTTGGCCAGAGGCTTCCAGGGGGGCAAG
This sequence comes from Murina feae, assembly GCA_004026665.1. Classification (NCBI taxonomy): domain Eukaryota; kingdom Metazoa; phylum Chordata; class Mammalia; order Chiroptera; family Vespertilionidae; genus Murina; species Murina feae. The sequence continues at coordinate 25,869 of PVJC01017937.1, forward strand.
GGCAGAGCCAGAGGGCAATCAAAGGGGCTTGGGAGTCTCCTGCCCAGGCCAGCAGCCTTGGCCAGAGGTTATAGGCCTGGGCAGGGGTGGAGGTGGCATTGGAAGGGCAAGGGTGGAGCCGGTAATCAGAGTGAACTACAGAGGAAACACCTTTTCTTACTGCTCATTGGCTAAGCTCCCTGTATGCCACTAGTAATATTCTTAGTAACTTGGCTAATAAGAATTCCTAAAGGTGATCTAGGGTTTTTCCACCACACTCCTGGAGAAAAAGAAATGAAGGTCCGCTGCTGAAGGGCTAAGAAACATCATATCCTGCCCTAGCCAGTTTGGCTCAGTGCATAATGCCTCAGCCTGCTGACTGCAGGGTCTGGATTCAATATCACCAAGGGCATGTACCTAGGTGGCAGGCTCCTCCCTGGCCAGGGCCCAGGTCAGGGTTCATGCAGGAGGCAACCAATCAAAGTGTTCCTCTCACTTTGATGTTTCTCTGTTTTTCTCTTCTCTTCCACATTCTCTAAAAATCAATGGAAACATATCCTCAGGTGAGGAGAAGGAAGGAAGGAAGGAAGGAAGGAAGGAAGGAAGGAAGGAAGGAAGGAAGGAAGGAAGGAAGGAAGGAAGGAAGGAGAAAGAAAGAAAGAAAGAAAGAAAGAAAGAAAGAAAGAAAGAAAGAAAGAAAGAAAGAAAGAAAGAAAGAAAGAAAGAAAGAAGATATCCTATGAAAGACACATCTTGAAAATGCCTAAAGAAAGTTGTTATTTTTCATGGTGAAGGGGCTGGAGTCCGTGTTGACGAAAACACCTTGGTGGCTGCAGTGACTGGCAGTGGCTGCAGCAGTAGGGTGATGGGGCTGGTGGCTTCCCCTGATTAGCCTGGTCGCCTCCCACAAAGGGAGGCCAGACTGCGGCTTAAATCCGTTCCCCAAGGGGAGCAGGGAGTGGGCCTAAGCCGTCAGTAGGACATCCCCTGAGGGCTCCCAATATGTGAGAGGGGGAGGCTGGGCTGATGAACACACCCCCCCCCCTCGCACAAATTTTGTGCAACGGGCCCCTAGTTACCTAATAATTTCCTTGGGCATGTGTAGGAAGCACCAGTAAAATGATGATTATAATAAAGATTAAAATAAATAATGAAAGTAACTAATACATGTATTACTAAGTGTACTTTAAGATACTAGTTCTAATTTTTCTTAGGTTGTTGCTATACGAAGTTTTGCCCTCCTGCCTCTTACCAGTCCACTTTCTCAAGCCCACATATGACTGGCTCTGTGTCCAGTTGGTCCCAACTGACAGGCAGGCTCCAACGGTGTTCAGAGCAATCACTCTTTTGAAGTGGTGCATCCTTTGATTAATGAATTGCTATATCACTCACTGGAACAAGAGTGCCACCTGGTGTTGTGTCACTGACTGTTCACAATCACCAATTGCTTGCTTTTCACTTAAGCTACTTTGGGAGGAGGCCACTGAAGTTTCCCCCCAGGAGTAACTTGAAAGAGAAAATTGTTAACAAATGTTTTGCCAAATACAACAAAAAGGGAGCTCAGACCCTTTTTAAATATAAACTCAGTGCTATTGCCTGAGTTTAGCAGATTGGTTGCTACATACTGGAAAATGTTTAACCTACATCCTCTGAACTCTTGTTATTATTGCTTTTAACAGATGTACAGGTATTTTAAATTTAAAAATAAAGCAAAATTGTGATCTAGGACTGAAACAGGTTAAGTGCAAACCTACCCTGCTATCTCTCATAAAGGCTCATCTCAATAACATCTTCTGAGAAGGGATTCCAGAAGTCGTTTGAAAGTGCATTCCTTGATGTCTGCAACGAAGGCTGTAAGCTTTTTCAGACAGACCAGCTATTTAAACTACTTTAAAAGAATTATTGAAGAAAGAAATTTCCTTAAATCCCTGGAGATGGACCAGGCATAGATTTCTTTCTGCCTCTTCCTCCCCACAGTTTTCCACAGACAGTTTTGCTTTACTTTCCTCCTCTTCTGGCTTCATTTTTTCTCTCATATTTGTTGAAAAAATAAGTTTCTACTACCTGAAACTCTATGGATATTTTCTGAATCAAAGTATAATGTACTGTCACTGCATGTCTAAAAATGCCACTGAACACATTTGGTGAGCATGTGATGTAAATTGGCATTCTGCACACGAAAATAAAACCTATCTTTACTGAGCACTTTATATATAACTTGATTTAATCCTCACAAAAATCTGCTAATTGAAATCTTATTATTTATTTAATGTGGGAAACTGAAAAGATTATACAAGTTCACATATCTAGGGAGAGGTAGAATCATTCCAAATCCAAGTATCTCCAACTCTAAACACCTGTTCTTCAGCCCTTGTGCTTCATTGCCTCTGACCATAAATCTCCAATTTATAAGGACACACTAGTACCAACTATCTCTTAAGTACAACCAAATATAAATTATGTGTTAATGACAAAAACTGATATAAATTTGAAAGTAAGGTAATTGATCATTCAAAACTTACTGCAAAACTACAATAATTAAGTCAAAGAGTAGTAATATAAGGATAGACACAGAAATTAATATAATATAATTAAGAGTCCAGAAGTAAGGCCATACATCTAGGGTTAACTGATTTTAGGCAAGAGTTCAAAAATCATTCAACGGAAGAAAGAATAGTCATATCAGCAAATAGTGCTGGAACAAGTGAATAGCCACATTCAAAATCATGACGTTGTATCTGTACCTCATCCCATATGCAAAATGAACTCAAATGGACTAAAGACCTAAATATAAGAGCAAAACCTTTAAACTTTTACAAAGAATATGAACATAAATCTTTGTGATCAAAACCAAAAAATATATAAATTGTACTTCATTGAAATTTTAATCATTTGCACTTCAAAGGATGCCATCAAAATAATGAAAAGTCACTCCAAAGGATAGGACAAATTTTTGCAAATCTTATATCTGAGAAGAGACTTGTACCTGGAATCTAATCTAATAAAAAGGTAATATGCTAATTGCATCACTCTGCTATATCCCAAGCCACACCCACCAGCCAATCAGAGTAACTATATACAAATTAACCCAACCAAGATGGCGGGCAGCCGGCAGCCACAGAGCTAGAGCAAACAGAAGGCTTCATTGCCTCGGCAATGGAGGAAGCTGTCTGCCTAGGCCGGCTGTAGCCTGCGCTCAAGGCAACAAAGTTTCAATTATAGAAGATAAATAAACCCCAGATACCTGCTTCATGCCAGCCTCACTGAGAGCTTGGTTCGCTGGAGGCTGTGGCCAGCCTGCAAATAGCCATCAGCCCCTCACCTATTATGACCCCTCCCTCATGGAGTGAGGGTCTCTGCTGGAGGGCTTGGCCAGTCTGCAAACAGTCATCAGCTCCTCATCTAGACTGGCCAGGCACTCCAGCAGGACTCCCTACCCTGAAGGGGCTGTGGCCAGCCTGCAAACAGCCCTCAGCCCCTCACCCAGGCTGGCCAGGAACCCCGGCAGGTGGACATCCCCTGAGGGTTCCCAGACTGCAAGAGGGCAAAGGCCAGGGACATGGAAGCTTGGAACAGACTAATGAATCTAAGATGGAAAGGGGAAGGGCTAGAAAAGATGAACCAAAGAACTTACATTCATATATTTATAACCAATGGGCATAAATAATAGTGTGGTAAAGGCCTGGGGGTGTGTGGGAAATAGCTGGAGAGATTCAGTAGGAGGAGAAGGTGACATTTGTAATTCTTTCAAAACTAAAAATAAATTTAAAATAATAATAAATAAATAAACAAAGGATCTAAATAGATAGTTCTCCAAAAAGACATCAAAACAATCAATAAGCACATTAAAAGCTGCTCAACATTATTAACCATTAGAGAAATGCAAGACAAAACCACTATGAGATGTCATTTCATACCATTTAAGATGACTATAATAAAGAAGACAGACAATAACAAATGTTAGTGAGAATGTGGAGAAAATAGAACCATCATACATTGTTCAGAGGACAGTAAAATGGAGGCGTCACTTTAGAAAACAGTCTGGCAGTTCCTCAAATGGTTAAAAATAGAGTTACCACATGATCCAGCAGTTCCATTCCTAGGTATATATCCAAGGGAAATGAAAACATAGTCACACAAAAACATGTACACAGATGTTCACTGCAACATTATTTATGATGGCCAAAATGTGGAAACAACGCAAAGCATATCAACTGATAAAGGGATAAACTAAATATGATATATTAATACAGTGAAATATTATCCTATCTAATAAAAGAGTAATATGCAAATTAGGCATCACTCCATGACAAAGATGGCCACTCCCATGGATACAAGATGGTGGCGCCCATAGCCACATCCTAATTAAAAAGTAATATGCAAATTAACCATCACTCCGGGACAAATATGGTGGTGCCCATAGTGGTGGGGCAGGACGCTGGCGGTGTCACCCTGGCAACATGAGCTGAGCAGGCATTACCTCAGCAGGTCACACTGCCCTGGAGCAGGCAAGCACCACCAGCAGGCATCCGGAGTGGGGCCTGCTGGCCGCCATAACAATTGGGAGCAGGAGAGCGAATGCGTGGGCCGGTGGGCCGCTCACACATTTGGGAGCCTGCTCCTGGCTGCTACAGCGATGGGGAGCAGGAAAGCCCCATGAGTGGCAGACACATTCAGGGGCCTGCTTCCAGTCACTGCAGCAATCAGGAGCAGGAGAACCCCTTGGGCTGCCATGCATTCGGGGGCCTGCTTCCAGCCACCATGGCGATCAGGAGCAGGAGCACGAACACGCAGGTGGCTGGCGGGCAACCCGCATTCAGGGGCCTGCTCCTGGCTGCCATGGTGATGGGGAGCAGGAGAGCCCTGTGGACTGCTGCACGTTCAGGGGCCTGCTCCTGGACGCCACAGCCATCTGGAGCAGGAGAGAATGAGCAGGTGGCCCATGGGCAGTCCACAGTGGAGCCTGCTCCTGGGTTGCCAGGACATACGTGAGCAGGCAAGCATGGCCAGCAGGCAGCACCCAACCCTGGCCACAGCTCAAAGGAGAAAACAACATGTAGGCAAGGCCAGGAGCCTGAGAGATCAACACAGAGGGGTGCCTGCTCTAAGCCTCCACAATGTGGCTGGGGGCAGGCCTCCAGCAGACATACACACTCACACACACGGCAACTGCTCCGAACCTCCGATGCAGCTGGGGGCAGGCCCCCCAGCGGGGACACACACACTCACTCACACACACACACACACATGGGGTGCCCTCTCTGAGCCTCCAATACAGCTGGAGGCAGGCCCCAAGGGGGGACACACACATAGGGTGCCTGCTCTGAGCCTCCACATTGCAGCTGGGAACAGGCCCCCAGTGGGGACACACAGACTCACACACACACATGCACCTGCCAGATTATGGCCATCAGTAGGACATCCGCTGAGGGGTCCCAGACTGTGAGAGGGGGCAGGCTGGGCTGAGGGACCCCCACCCTCCCCTGTGCATGAATTTCATGCACCAGGCCTCTAGTTCAGTAATAAAAAGAAATGAAGTAATGGTATATGCAACAACATGGATTAATTTTGAAAACATTATGATGAATGGGAAATATAGTTTCAAAGGATCACATGTTGTTTGATTCCATTTATATGAATTGACACGAATGGGAAAATAGATAGTGACAGGAGGTAGATTTACAGCTGCCTAGGACTGGGGAAGATGAGATTGAGAGGTGATGGCTAAGGGATACGAGGGCCTTTTTCAGGGTAATGAAAATCTTTAAAAACTAATTTTGGTGACAAATGCATAATTCTGTGCATTTACTGAATATACTGAAAGCCTTTGAATTATACACTTTAAATAAGTGAATTGTATCTCAGGTGAGTGATGTCAATAAACCAAAAAAACCCACAAGTTGTATGTAATGTCATTCAGGAATACTTAGCCTTGAACACAGAAGCAGAGAAACACATGCCATTTTTTTCTGTTTTACAATGGAGCTATTTTTGTCCCTAATCATTGTCAAAAACAATAGAGCAATAG